>JAVXUP010002038.1:0-7500 GCA_033070095.1 Escallonia herrerae
ACCCTAATAGGGTACGAACCTTGAACCCTAATAGGGTATGACTCTTGAACCCAAATTTGTAGAAATTGGTTGAATTTGTTGAAGAATATGTGATGTACGTGAGTGTGTGTGTGTGTGCACGCGCTCGCGTGTATATATATATATATATATATATATATATAGTGTGCACGCGCTCGCGTGTATATATATATATATATATATATATATATATATATATATATATATATATATATATATATATATATATATCTGTGTATATGTATATGGGAGCTGATTCGTTGATAGCGCTAGCAAAATGGGAGATCTTGCTAGCGCGATCTGACCGTCCATCCCGAAGGGATGGACGGCCCAGATCGCGTATTTTTGCGGCGCTGTCCGAGGTCCGCTAGAGAGTTAGCGGACGGACCTTTTTACCATTTTGCCCCTGCTCCCCCCTCCGCTACACTGTCTAGCGGAGCACATAATTGGGCCCACGTTGACAGCCAAAATGTTGTCCGCTAGACAGTGTAGCGGACGACTGACTCCGTCAATGTCAAAACCTGTCAGTCCTGCCAATGCACGACTGTTACTTTGTCATTATCCCACCGTCCGCTAGACAGTGTAGCGGACCGTTTTTCCCTTTCTTTACTTCGAAACCCTTATTCATTCCTTCTAAACTGCTATTCATTCCTTCTTCTCACAATTCTTCTAGCGGCGTTGGCAAGTAGATCGGCGCAATTTCTTCTCAAGAAATCCTTTATTCGACGAATCAGTCACGTAAGTTCACAAACCAATCCTTTATTTGTTCATAATCTAGAGTTGTTATCGCGGCTTATGCATGATTTTGAATGTGTGCGCGGTGCTGCATTGTGCTAGCGTTTGTCAATGTATCTATACATATATAGATTATATATGTGTATTGCGTATTATTTGTTCATGTGATTTCACTTGTAAAATTCCATTCCGTGTCTGTTTGTATCTATGTACATTGCATATACACAGCATGTGAACTTATGTGAGTATTATCTGATCACATGCTAGCGTTGACTGTGCTAGCGTTGTATGTTTGAGAATGTTTACGCTTCCAACCTTGCCGTTTTGCATAATTTCAGTTGCGAAAAATGGATTTCAACCCTGGACCAGAAGATCCGTCCGTATTATACGACCAAGCAAACCATATCAGTACGCTCATATGGGATGGTGGAGTAAGATACTTATTTTATCAACTTTGTTATTCTTGGGAACGTTGTATATCGTTTAATTTGCTTAAATTGTATTTATTAATTCGTAGGAAAGAGCACTTCTCAACACGGTAGAAGTATCCGATAATTTTAAAGAATGGAAATTGAACAGAACCCAGAAAAGATTACTGCGTGGGATTGGGTTTGGGATTTTCACGCGTGGGCAGATCTTTCAACAACTTGACCGGCACTTAATAGGTGCCCTTGTTGAAAGGTGGAGAAGTGAAACGAATACGTTTCACTTCCCTCTCGGAGAGCTGACAATTACCCTAGAAGATGTAGGGTTCATCTTAGGGTTACCGGTGACGGGGCGGCCGGTAATAGCTCCTCCGTCGGAAGCAACGAATAAGAGGACCGCTAGGGACTTCTTTACTTCGATACCCCAGGATCAATTTAGCACTGGGGGTATCAAGTTGAAATGGTTGGTAGATACCTACAAGGTTCTGCCGGATAACTACACGGATCAGATGCTTGTGCTGTACACACAAGCTTTCCTCTTGTGGGTGATGGGGGCAATTCTGTTCCCAACAACGTCGAAGAATACCGTCAGCGTCAAATATTTACCGTTGTTGGGTAACCTACTGGAGGTTGGGGATTATGCCTGGGGAGCCGCAACTCTTGCGTACCTCTACCGAGCATTGCACAAGGCAACGAGGCCCGACTCCAAAGCGATATGTGCATGTCTCTCGCTATTGCAGGTATATCATACAATTCTTGATTACTCGCTCGTTTCTTTTTTTTGGGTTGAATTGACAATAAAATTTGACGATACTTTATTTAATTTGTCTTTGCTCTCAGGTGTGGTCTTATGAACACCTTGCTACCGGCGCACCCACGCGTAGGGACGGAACCGATAATGTGTGGCCTCGGTTGTGCGCCTGGGAGTACAGCCGGAAGGACAGCCACTACCAGAGGAGAGACGATCCCCATCACAACATTACGTACTATCGGGGGGAGCTCGACTCGTTATCTCCTGGCCAGATGCGATGGGCACCGTACAAACATTTGGCGCGACGGGTGGGAGAGTCGTTCGTCTTCACGCTCTCCGGGTTACAACGCACACCCCTGATCCACTTCGAGGTCGCAGAGTGGCAGCTGCCAGATCGCGCTATGCGCCATTTTGAGTGCCTGCAGGGGTTGCCAGCCGGCGCGCCGGATATGAGGCTTAACAGGAACCCACCGGGTGTCCCTCGGTTTGGCAAGGCAAATGCGCACGACTTGTGCGCACGAGAACTTGAGGTTTGGGATTCCTGGCAGGACACGCTGGCGGCCATTGTGTCGGAGCCTGACCCCGTGATCAGTATCGAACAGTACAATGGGTGGTACTACCGCATCACCCGGAGGAGAGTAGCTCCAGTAAGGTTTGAACGCGGGGAGAAGTACCACCCTAGGGGTCAGATCGATGAGCACATGGCATACAATCTGGTAAGTTGGCCAATAAGTGCTTTAATTGAACTTGATGATTCTAACTGTGTATGAGGTTCTTATTTATTATCTCTCTGGATGTAGGTTAATGCCTCGTTCGCCTTCTTCCAGAAGTTGCGCGAGCGGAAGGATTTGGTGGATGCAATGGGCGAGGAGCTTCGCCAACAGGCTGATGCGTTGGCGTATGGCTGCGGGAATTTTTTACACCAAGCATCGGGCCAGCCTTCCGGCGTCAGCCCGGGAATGGGTTATCCGGGGTGGCAGCCCCCATATGTGAGCGAGGGATACACCGATCCCTCGGGACAGACTTCGGGAGTGAGCCAGGGATATGGTGGTCCCTCTGTGCCGGGAATGGGTGGTGATTGGGGACAGCCAAGCACCATGGGCCAGGCTCAAGCGCCGTGGGAAGACTACAGTGTGCCCTCCTTCTCTTTGCTATTGGACTCGGAACCCCAACCCTTCTCTCAGAGTCAAGTCACGCAAGACTGGGGTTTCGGACACATCAGTCTGTCGGAGACACTGCCTATTGTCCCATGGGCAGGACCATCTACTGCCGAAGGAGGGCAATATCCCCCGGTCGACCCCCCTGAAGGAGTGCAATATCCCCCGTCGACCCCCGAGGGCAATATCGCAAAGGGCATCCAGTGAAGCCCCTAAAGCCGCATAAATGCCAAATAATCAGAGAGCGTTATTTTAGCGGCTTCCCCCGGGACAAAGCGTTGTATAGTGTGAATCATCCGGAGGGCATGGATTACACTTGCGAGTGGGGAGAAATGGCCTCCCTGGCTCCGGGGAGTTGGTTAGACAACGGTGTCATCTCCACATACGTGGAGATTCTGAAGGAAAGGGGTCGGGAGCGGCTGAACGAGTACCCGGCCGTTTTTTTGGTTGATGCCTTTTTTCATAGCCTCCTAGTGTCTGAATGGCATGAGTGGGTCGAGCAAAGGCGGAAGAAAAAGTTGGGCCAGTGGAGACCGTCCGCTAACCTACGAGCGTATCTTGCTAGGGATAGTCCAGTGAGCGCAAGTGTTGCCGACGTGTTTCTAATCCCATTTTTAGGGAAAGCCACTGGTACTTGGTTTGCTATGAACCGGTGGAGAAAGTCGTATCGGTGATCGACAGTCTCCACGACGATACCGCCTTTATGCCTGTGCTGCAGATGTACAAAGCCCAGTTGGACTCAATGGTAATATTACGATTGTTGTTTAACAGTTATTGTAACTTGGCATAAATGTTAACTCGTGTCTTACGCCGTTTTGTGTTTCTTGCAGAATATATTTTGTGCAATGGTCAATGGTGTCCGTGGTAACCCTGTACCGGCGCGGCCAAAGCTCGATTGACGACTGAAGAAGAGGAGGCCCAAGCAACGTAACACTTCGGACTGCGGCGTTTTCCTTTGCATGTACATGGATTACATTTGCCGGTCCGAGAGCCTCAAGGCGGCGGTGTGGAGCCAAGCAGAAGTAGACACCTTTAGATATAGAATGGCTTGGCAAATTATGAAAGGCCGGCCTAGAGCGGTTACGTATATTGTAAATCCGGCAAATGCCGAGAATCCCTCCCAACATGATTCCCCCAGTTGACATTGTACCATTACACTTTCAAATTTTTTTTATAAACTATGATTATTTAGAAAGCTCTCATTGATTTGTGTTGAAGATTATTGATTGATTGATTTGTCTGATTTCCGTTGAAGATGATTTGAGTTTGGTTTTTTTTGGCTCTCATTGAGAATGATTGAAAGGTGGAAAACAAAATCTGTCCGCTAGACAATGTCGCGGACAGTGGGGGTGGGAAAATTTTCCAAGTGTTGGGTTAAGACATTCTGCTGGTCTGTCCGCTAGACAATGTCGCGGACAGTGGGGGTGGGGAAAATTTTCTAAGTGTTGATATAAGGCATTCTGCTGGTCCGTCCGCTAGACAATGTCGCGGACAGTGGGTGGGGAAGACATTCTGCTGGTCTGTCCGCTACACAATGTCGCGGACAGTTGGGGAAGTGAAAATTTTCTAAGTGTTGGGTTAAAACATTCTGCTGGCCCGTCCGCTACACAATGTCGCGGACAGTGGGGGTGGGGAAAATTTTCTAAGTTTTGATTAAGGCATTCTGCTGGTCCGTCCGCTAGACAATGTCGCGGACAGTGGGGAAGATATTCTGCTGGTCCGTCCGCTACACAATGTAGCGGACAGTGGGGGAAGTGAAAATATTCTAAGTGTTGATATAGGGCATTCTGCTGGTCTGTCCGCTAGACAATGTCGCGGACAGTGGGAAGTGAAAATTTTCTAAGTGTTGGGTTAAGATATTCTGCTGGTCCGTCCGCTACACAATGTGGCGGACAGTGGGGGAAGTGAAAATTTTCTAAGTGTTGGGTTAAGACAATGTAACGTGATGCAGTTTTAATAAATTGGCGCCCGAAGACTTGTTTTAGCGACAGAATCAACAATCTCAATATCGATAAATAATAAATAACGTACGATTCACAATCAACGATCTCAATACATTGAGGGTATCTCAAACGGCACAATTAAGCGAGAAAAAATTTGGAAACATAATGAACATGTATACAATAAATTTGGTTATTAATAATAAATTAGGGTTCACATTGGGGGAAAGAAATTTTTTCACAAGCGCTCCGATCAAAGATTACAACTTGAAAATCCCACCAGCCAAGGTGTTCAAACACTACAAAGTCCCCGAGTTCGAGGCCATGCTGGCGCACGAAGACGTTCCAACCCTCTGCGAATTGCTTTTTTTGGGGTCGGCCGGGCTTCAGCTTGATTTCAACCTGCCAGGCCCCCTTGCGGCTATATAATCTTGAACTGTCATGAATTGTTGTAAATTGATTGGTAAAGGCTTCCGGTATGTCCTAACAAACACAATACAAAAAATAGGTTAGTTTTTAACCAAAAGATCAAACTTTTAACACACGAAAATACAGAGAAAGAGGGATGGCCTACAAGTTCATTCTCAAATCCCGGCATCATGACTTTGAAAAAGTGTTTGCCTGCCAGGTGCAAGTTGCCAATAAAATCGTAGGTGGTCTCCGATCCAGAAGCCATCGAGGTCGGCGATGAGGGGAGGACGGTGGTGTCGCCGGAGATGTGGGTCGCCGTAGATGGGGTAGCGGCTTGGGTTAGATGTTCGAGAGAGAGAGAATATAGCGGACTGATAAAAGCTGATTGCCCGTTTTGATTAATATATACAATAGGATAGAGGTCCGCTACATTGTGTAGCGGACATAAATGAAAACCAAAAGTTTTTCTGCGATGACGTCCGCTACATTGTATAGCGGACATAAATGAAGACCAAAAGTTTTTCTGCGATGACGTCCGCTACATTGTATAGCGGACATAAATGATGACCAAAAAATTAGGACTATGCATATCCGTTCGCTACATCAGAAAAAAATTTCCAGTATTCGGTTGAAAAATTATTAGAAAAAATTATTACAAATGTCAAACTTATATAAAAATTATTACAAATGTCAAACTTATACAAAAAATTAAAGGTCCACTGCAGCTTGTTCGTCCTCATCTTCGGCGTCATCTTCTGCCCCATCTTGCAAACCCCCTGGACTTATCCCCAGTGCCTTGTAATGGTTCCGCTTGTCGTGGTCGGTCATTTTGTTGCACAATGCACACCTTCGCAGCTTTTTAGGTTGAGTTGCCGTTTCAATTGAGCTTTTCATCCGCGTAGATCTCTTGCGGCCTTTCGTTTGCGATATAATTGGATCCAACGGCCGGATATCATTGTCGCCTTCCTCCCCCGGCTCGTCATCTTCGGATTCCGTCGTAGGCTCGGTGTCAACCGCATTGGTGACTGAAGCTGCTTCCAACTGGTCGACGATGGGCTCTTGCTGCTGAGCTACCTCGAGGAGATGTTTATAACCGACCATTGTAGCAGCAGCCTTTACGGACAAACGGGTGAACATCGTCACCAGATGATTATACCGCAACGTCTCTGATTCTTCAAAGTCAGTATACGGGTGCTCCGGAAAGGAAATGGTACCGTGCAACCTGTTTGCACCTTTCGTCCACCGTGGCAAGACGTATTTATCGGGGATTGTCCTGATATTCTTCTGGGTGAAAAACCGCAGAATGTGTCTACACAGGATGCCATGGAACTCAAACTTCTTGCAAACACACGTCACCGAGTCCGTCAATGTGTCGTGGCTCACCGTATAAATTCTGCGCAGCTTCTCAGGGACGAGGTCATTCACGAGCGAATAAACCTTGTACTCACGCGTAGACATTTCTGCCACCTTGTTTATACTGTATCGTCCCGATTTTCGCAGCTCTACTTGGTATAGCAAGAAGATCTCCTTCGTATAGACTTTGGCACCGTTCAGCTCCAGCGGGGTCTCTAGCAACCTTCTCCTTTGTTTGTACGTTGTTGCAAAGTCGGCAGCCCTTTCTTTTACGAACAACGAAGCTACCGCTTTTTGTGCGGATGCAACGAAAGTCTTCAAATTGGTAGCTGTACCCACATAACTATCGAACGTGGCATTCATAGATTCACTCCTGCCCGTCGTTTTCATGCCCGCTGAAAAATACCTCCTCGTGTAAACGCCAATCCATTGCTCTTTGCGCTCGTACAAGTGCTGGAGCCACTCGTTGTCTTGCAATGAGTAATCCCGAACAAGCTTTTCCCACCTCTCCTCGAATTCCTCAATCGTTAATGACTTGGTAATGCACTTGTCAAAATCCTGTTTAAAGTCTGGATACTTTGCGTACACGTGATGCAGACGTTCAGGGTATTTGTTGCTTATGTGCCAAGTGCACAAGTTGTGTCGAGTGTCTGGGAAGACGGTAGCAATAGCCTTCTTCATTGCCAAATCTTGATCGGTGATGATCACTT
>JAVXUP010002038.1:12500-164894 GCA_033070095.1 Escallonia herrerae
TTACATGCCTTAAAGTATGTGGTAGGGAACATGATCTGACAGGTTTGATGTGATCCATTAAGTTAACGTTCCGGGAGTTCAGGGCGGCGGGACTCTGGATTTCAGGGGAGTTATAGATGGTATCAGAGCATTTCTGTCTTGTGGTATTAAGAGCTTAGGTATATGATTCTGTAGGCACAAACCAATAGAGAATAAGTAACCCGATTCTGTAGAACCGTATACGGGTAATGAGAGTGGGGCAGGATAAGGGTATAGTTAAGATATATGTCTTTGAGGTTAAGAAGTCTGCCTTTAACTCATAATTGTACTATTCTTTACACACTTGTAGTATAACCGTGATAACTTTACATTGTATCAGTATGGTCTGCACTCGGAGCACTGGCAGTGGAGATGGATACGGAGGGCATAGAGAACCCCGATAAATGAGATTCCAACAGGTTTGTGTAAGATGAGCAAGGATCTTATCCCCGGTATTGAAAAGACTTGACCAAAGAATCTTTAGATTAGAAAAAAGTACTGCGTGGAGGTTCTATGATTGTAGAGAGGCACCGCTACCTAATAGTGGGAAACAACACAACCCAGGACTGATGGTTGCGATTCTGAACACTATGAACCCAATTACTTTGATGACATAGAATCTGGCCAACCAGCCGCAAGATGTACCGAATTTGGCCCAACCACAACCATAACCTCGAGATGAGAGTATCTTTGGTGAACTTAATAGATGAAATGACTAGTTACATGGGGGTTGCTGGACCCTATAGGGATAGCGAGCCGGGTTAGCAAAATAGAGGAAATTTTAAGCAACTGATTGTACAAGTTTGAGCAATTGTAGGTGAAGCGACAAAGGATTGAAATTGATGTACATAAACTAAGAAGGGAGGTTGATCAGGGGTAAGAAATGGTGGCGAAGAGTCTGACTTGCCAGCAATTGATTGATATGACTTGGGAACATTTTAAAGAATTATTGTCGACTGATATTTTTGCGAGACCTCGTAAACAAATGTTAAGGGAGTTAATTAGTGTGAGGCAAACAGATTAAAATTCGATAAACAAGGTTGAGATGAGATTTCTTATTTTGCTAGATTTGCCATAAGGATATTGTTGATCGGGGCAGATAGCTCCCAGAAGTCTGAGTGGGGGGCTTAGGCCTAGATTGAAAGATGCGGTGATTCCAGCTCGATTGATGAACTATATGGACTGTCTTTATTTGGCATGTGTTCCAAAACAGTCTAAGTCTGACAATGGAGGAGGGTATGAGTAAACACAGGGCGGATAGAATGAAGAATAAGTAAGAATTTTTCCGAACAGATTTGTAGGATCTGACAGTCGTCAACAAAAAAGTTTTTACAGTCGGCACAGTATGGTGCCCAAGGTTAATGGTTGGGGCAGAATCAGAGATTCAGGTCCACTTTGGTTCAGTGATTCTAAAATCTGGATGGAATTCTGAAATTTGATCGAAACACGATATGGGATTTAGAGGAGCGCAGGGTGTAGGCGCTCGATCCACCCAGAATACGAGACTTGGACCATCGCATGATTTGGGAGTTTGACCTACATAGAGTGCTGGTCAGGGTGGCGGGTCAACTTTCTTTGCCACCTTATATGTCATGTGTGAGAGAAGTCAGAGTGGTGAGTTATGCTATAAGTTGACCGGATGATGTGTTAGGCATGGTAGTATAAAACACTAAGTTCGAAACTGTTTGTTTGTGAGAAATAATCAATCGTGTACCTATTGCTAGTATAATATTGAGCAGTGTTCCTCGGCAGGGAAGAGGACAAGGCTGCAGGGCCAGACCCAGCAGTCCCAAGTTCAGTAGGGCATAGGCCTAGATCATCAACTAGGCTTTATCTAATGCCCATTCTGGATGTTACTATACTCAATGACGTAGTGCTAGGTACACTACAGGTTAATCCATTAGATATTCGTATATGGTTTGATTCTGGAGTGTCAAGTACCTTTTTATCCCTTACCTTCGCGTAGTGATTGAAGGTAAAACTTATCTGTTAGGACCTGATTTTGTGATATATACTCCATCGAAGAGTCCTTTGATAGTTTCTACGGTTCTCTGTAACTGTATTGTCCATCTAAGGGATAGAGATTTTTATGTGGATCTTAAGATATTTATTGTTCGAGGTTCGATATCATGCGAGACATGAAATGATTACACTCTAATGATGTATCTGTAAGTTGTTAGGGGAAAACCTAGTAGTGTTTGGAAGTTTGTAATGTATGAATAATGGTTAAGTTATTGATTCAGAGAATGCGTGAGAATGAAGTTCTCGAGAAGTGATTGTTGTTAAGACTGAAAATTGATTTGGGATCACAATAGGGAATTTAGAATTCCATCTTGTCGGTTGTTCGTTCTTTTGTCTGTTGAATTCATGGACGACTTAATTGAATGTCAGCTTACGCTGAGACGTCAGAAAATATGTCGTTCATGCCAAGTCATCTTATTCCTTCGAGATATTTATCTGTCCTTTCGAATCTATTTGGACTAAATGGGTAATGTCTGACCCATTGGCCATAGGAAAGCTATGAATCTTTTGAAGGACCAATAACTACTTCTGATTTTGATTGTTTTGGGTCGTTGGGTTGACTTTGTTTCACCAGACCTAAATCATCGTTTCTGTGTCCGTCATTCTTCTGGAATTTTACAAAATTTTGTTGTGAACTCCGAGAGCTAATTTGCATGAATTTGTTAATGATTTTATGTTTTGATTACCCGATGGCGATTATTGTTATCATTATTTGTATAGTTTCCCCTACCTAAATATGAGGTTAGGTAAATTCTTAAGCCTCATATAATCTGTGAGCAAGAATAGACTCTGGAAATGTGGATTAGGTTTGGATAAGTTATTCGATGATTTGTTATAAAATTAAAATTTGGCTGAACCAGCAATAATAGACCGCTGGTTATTTGCTTTTGGAACCTGAAGATCTTAATGGTTTAACTGAAACAGATGATTGAAGGATAAGGCTATAAGATTTTTATAAATAATGTGACTGTAAATCAGAAGTGATGTGATAATTTAGAGCTTTAAACTTTAGTGAAAGTGCAAGACATGTGAGTGCAAAATCATATTTTGCATGGTGTTAAGATAACATATCTCTCTGTAATGACTCCGGTAACAGTTTGGACCTATTTGATTTAAGACACCAGAGTACGCAGCGAGACCATAGTGGTTATAGTTTTCTATCGTTCTGTGAAGTGTATGCAGAATTGTAAGTATGCAACACATTGCTATGTTAAGATAACATGCCTCTCGGTGATGAACTTGGAAATAATTTGGATTTGTTGTTTTGAGGTATTAGAGGGTGTAGTGAAAGCTTAGCGGCTACAATTTTGTTGTCTGTTGTGAGGTGTAAGTGCCTATATGAATTGGTTACCCTACCCATGTTAGCCCTAGTAAACCGTAGGTCATGTGTGACCATCATTTAGTATTTTAGTATTCTTTGATCTTAGAGTTGAGCTTACAGTCATAAGTGACTTGTGCAACTAGTGGGATCTCTGGTGTAGTATCAGCATAAGATAGGAGAAGTCTGTCGTATTAAAGCTTGACTTAATCTGTTTGATAGGCGCGAGATTCGGAGCAGTGTAGGTTCTGCTCAGGGGGTTTATACCAGTTAAGTCATCGCTCGTGAAGTTCTGGAATAGTTGGAGTGAAGTGATTACCTGATAGGGTTTCCGTTCAGTATTATGATTTGAATTTAAACAGTTGCATCCAGGTACTCGTGGGACAAGAATTTGGGTACGGAAGTCAGAGGTAGCTTAGCTACTATGGGATAGTATCAGAGTTATGCAACGAAAGCGTGATACGTAGATGTGATAAGTGATAGGATATCTGCGAGTAAATTTCGAGGACGAAATTTTTATAAGGGGGAAGAATGTAATATCCTGAACTTTGGGAGTTGGTTAAATAACCATTTGGGCTCCGAAAAATAAATGAGCAATATTTTTTTAGCAATGCTCTAGTATTAGTAAAGTATTAATGCTTAAAAGAATTTTGGGACAAAAATATAAATTTTGAAAACTTTGGGGGTATAAATGTAAATTATGATTTTGGTGATGAAAAATAATAAAATGAGTGATAGAGTATAATTTAGTGATGTTAATTACATTAATTAGGATTAGATTAATTTTTGGGGCTTAAATGTAATTATATGAAGTTTTGGGGTTATTTTGTAATTTTGGAAACTTGAGAGGACAAAGTGCAAAATTTGAAAGTTTGCAACATGTGACACAATTGGGGAAATTAGATCATGCACGGTGGCCACCTCCTGATTGCATTAAGCTGACTCAGGGTTTGAAATCATCGAATATTTGAGATAAGATTAATGAGGTGAAATATAAAAGGAATATTCTGGGGTGAAAAATGCAATTAAGGGAAACTTAAGAACAATCTGAAGAACTTGAAGAACACGAACAGGGGAAGCTGCGGGAAGAAGGAAAACATAGAGGAAAAAGGAGGAGGAAGAAGGAGGGGAAGAACATGAAAAAGGATTGAATCCGAACCCTAATACAGTATGAACCTTGAACAAAATTGTGGAAATTGGTTGAAGTTGTTGAAGAATATGTGACGTGTGTGTGTGTGTGTGCGCTTCGGTCGAATATATATAGATTCGAGATGGAAATTGAAAGGGGATCTTGATAGCTTGTGTAATACGACAATCTAAAGCACAACCAAGAAGAGAAGTGATTAGGGTTTCGAATTTGGTAAGGTTTCAGTGTGCGTGGGTGTGTGTTTCAGTGTGTTTTAATGTGTGTTCTTCATCCATGGTGGTTTAATTCGGATTGTGGGTGTGTAATCGGGAGTAATTGAGTAAACCAAATGGATTTAGGGCATTAAGGTGTAATGGTAATGCAACTAAGTGATTTAGGTGTGTAAAAATGGAGATTTCATGCGTGATTATGGGGTATAAATACCCAGGTACACGGCTGGTTGACTGAAGAAGAAGACTTGTGTGTGTTCTCAAAGTGTGATAGTGCGTGTTCAAATCTGATTAGTAACTTGTAATTGTCGGTAAGATGAAACTTTAATAAATAGGTTCTAATTCAAAAAATTTTAAATAGTTAGGGTCAGATTTAGCCAAAGTACAAAAGAGAGATTCTAGTTATTTTTATGAGAGCTATATTGTGAAAAAAAATTTAGGTTTTTCTGAGGTTGAGAAGGGGGTTAATTGATGCTGGAATTTGGGAATTTTGCAGTTGAATTTAAAAAATCAAACTAGCGCGGTTTCGCGCAAAATTTTTATGAGAACCCTAGGATGCTGAGAACTTCCATTTTTCAAAATTTTGAATCATTCCAAAGTCGTTAGATATTTTTGGCCGAACCAATTTTTAAGCGCTCAATCTAGACACCGGTTCGAAATTTTCGTGCAAAAAAGTAAAAATCAAAGATTTTGATAGGACAATGTTTACATTCATCCTCTTTACATTGTGTGTACATGTATATATACTAATAAGGCAACCAATCTAGATCCTACAATCACTCCAGATCCTATAATCAAGCATACAACTATCCCTATAATTAGCAGACAACTATCCTTATAATTAAGCAGTCATTATCTACAATACAGGAAAGTCTTCTCTACAAAATAAGAAAGGATCACAAGAAAATCATCCAAATCGCAACACTCCCCCTCAAGTTGGTGCATAGATATTCCACATGCCCAACTTGCTCAAAAGCTTCGAGAATACTTTACTTGAAACTGCTTTAGTGAGAATATCAGCCAACTGATCCTCTAATCGAATATGAGGCAACTCCACAATCTTCTCGTCCAACTTCTCCTTAATGAAGAATCTGTCTATCTCCACATGTTTTGTGCGATCATGTTGAACTAGATTATGAGCAATGCCACACTTTGTTTTATGGTCACAATAGAGCTTGATTGGCTACTTAGATACACAACCGAGGTCTTGTAATAGAAGTCTTAGCCATAATGCCTCACATACTCCAAGTGCAATACCACTAAACTCAGCATCCGCACTTAATCTTGCAACAACATTCTATTTTTTTACTTCTCCATATAATTAGATTACCTCCTACAAAAGTGAAGTAACTTGAAGTAGAACGCCTGTCATTTACTGCTCCAGCCCAGTCTGCATCTGTATATACATCCATGCTCGGATGATCCTCATTTTTAGTGAATAAAATTCCTTGTCTAGGAGCAAACTTTAGATACCTCAAAATACGTAGAACTGCATTCATGTGTTGCTCTCCAGGATTATGCATATACTGGCTTACAATACTTAACGCATAGGCCAAGTCTGGCCTTTTGTGTGCTAAGTACATCAATCTCCCTACGAGTCTCTGATATCTTCCTTTATCAACCGGTACTTGATTGGATTCAATACGTAATCGGTGTGTCTACTGGTTGACATGCTAACATGCCAGTTTCTTGTAGTAGGTCTAAGGCATACTTTCTTTGCGACAGAAAGATCCCTTTATTAGACCAAGACACTTCAATCCCAAGAAAATATTTCAAGGGGCCAAGGTCTTTCATTTTGAATTCCCTGGACAAGTGACCCTGAAGAGCTTCCCTTTCTTCAGGATCATTTTCTGTAACCACCATATCATCCACATACACAATTAAGGCAATGATTTTACCTTTCTTTTTCTTCAAGAATAATGTATGATCTGAATTACTCTGATGGTAACCAAAAGCTCTCATTGACTTTGTAAATCTTCCAAAGCATGCCCTCGGAGATTGTGTCAACCCATACAATGCTTTATGTAGTTTGCACACCTTCTGACTATCTGTCTTCTGCATCATGCATCCTGGTGGGAGGGAGTTCCACGTAGACTTCTTCAGACAACTCTCCATGTAAGAAGGCATTTTTCATATCAAACTGCTGTAATGGCCAATTCAAGTTTGCAGCTAGCGACAACAAGACTCGTACTGTGTTAATTTTAGCTACAAGTGCGAAGGTCTCTGGATAATCAATTCCATAGGTTTGAGTGTATCCTTTTGCTACTAGTCTCGCCTTAAAGAGTTCAATTATACCATCTGCTTTGTACTTCACGGTATAAATCCACTGACATCCAACTGGTTTCTTTCCTAGTGGAGGATCAACAACTTTCTAGGTTTTATTTTCTTGCAATGATTTCATCTCCTCATTCATAGCTTCTTTCCACCTCGGGTCATCTAAGGCTTTATGCACATTGTTAGAAATAGATACAGTAGATACTTGATTAACAAATGACTGATTTGATTCTGACAAACAATAGTTTGACACAAAATGACTCATGGGATATTTAAATTTTTTACACAGTTCAGGTTCATATGTGGGTTTAGGTATACCTCTGGCGAGATGCTGTGGTAGCTGTTTTCTATGTGGTTCAGGAGCATCCTCAGCGAGCGATTGGTGTGGTGTATCAGTTGCATGTGGTGTCTCAGACTCGGACTGAGATGGAGTTACAATTTCAATTTTTACATGCTCTTGACTACTTTCTTCAACCAATTTCCCCACTTGATTTACAGGTTCAGAGAGTTCATCTTTAGAGATGTCCAAGTTACCCGCATCTTCAGAGATTTATGTATCTTCAGAGATGTGTACATCAATATTTTCAGCGAGTTCATCATCATAGTCTAGAGTCTGAATTTCCTTCTGATGCTCCCCCTAAAGTTTAGACTCGATGGAAAAATACATCAAATCTTCATGAAAAACTACATCCAAAGTGATAAACATTTTATGGGTAGGAGGATGATAGCATTGGTACCCCTTTTGATGAGCAGCATATCTTAGAAAGACACATTGTAGCGCTTGAGGGGATAGCTTGTTGCGCTGATGCTTATGAAGATGTACGAAGGTGACACAACCAAAAACATGATGAGGTAAATTCGGAAGGACTGGAGCAACAATTGCCTCAACGAGGGCCTGAGAAGGTGTCTGATAATCAATAGTCTTTGAGCGTACCCGGTTAATCAAATATGCTGCTGAGATGAGTGCTTCGCCCCAATATGACAATGGTAGATGTGCTTCGATCAATGAAGCACGGACAACCTCCAACAAGTGGCGATTTTTTCTCTCAGCCACCCCATTTTGCTGAGGTGTATTGGAACAAGTAGTTTGATGAATGATTCCATGTGCTTTTAAATACTGCTAAAGTTTAGTACTCAAGTATTCGCCTCCATTATCACTTTGAAGAACTTGAAATTCATGCATTGTACTGAGTATGAATCATTTTACAAAATTGCTGAAACAATACGTTCACCTCACTTTTAGATTTCATCAATTGCACCCAAGTCATCCTCGTACAGTCGTCAATAAACGTAAGAAACCAACGTGATCCACCCAAGGAATTGACTTTTGATGGACCCCAAACATCCGAGTGTATTATCATAAAAGGATCTGGACTTTTATTCAACGCTAACGGAAATGAAACACGATGACTTTTTCCAAGTTCACAAACTTCACATTGAAAACTAGAAACATCACATTTTGTAAGTAAAGAAGGAAATAATTTCTTCAAATAACCAAATGAGGCATGTCCTAGACGTCGATGCCATAACCAGATTTTTGCATTTCTCCCTCTGAATCATTCACCATGAGTGCCTGATGCAGCTTGTCCGAACTCTTTAACACTAACTCCAAGTAATACAATTTTCCTCTCCTAACACCACAACCAATCGTTTGCCTCGTGCGGATGTCCTTAAACATGCAAAAATCAGGCCAAAAGATTACAACACAAAATAATGCAGTGGTAATTTGGGAGACATACAACAAATTTAATCCAAAGATGGAACAACTAAAACTGAGTCTAGATTCATATTATCAGAGAGAGGTAAGTGTCCTTCTCAAACAATTGGAGTTGAAGTGCCATTTGCAGTGGTAACGAATTTTTGTAAGGACTGTTTGAGGGTTGAGACTTGTCTGCAATCAAATGTCATATGATCTGTAGCATCGGAATCAATTATCCATGCACTATTAGTAACAAATGTAGAAATATTTAATTACCAACATTACCTGTCGCTGCCGCTAGTACCGCGTATTGTCCAGTAACATCATCCTCTGTCTTTGTTTCAAGCACTGCAATACTGGAGGTCCTTTTGGAGTTTCTCTTTCGCGGATCGCGATTATGGTCCCACCATTCTGGATACCCTACAAGTTCATAGCAGCGGCTTTTGGTATGCCTGTTTTGATTGCAATGAGTGCATTTGTAGGTGGATTTATCTGCAACATTAGTGAGTTTAGGCTGGCTTAGAGAAGGCCGATATCTGGTTACCATGGCTGATGCTTCAGTCCTTTCTGATTCTTTAACCATCTTTGTGCGTCAAACAGATTTATGACGGATCAATGCATAGCATGCTTTTAATTAGGGAATATGATCTTTTCTCAAAATTTCACCGCGAACTTGTTCAAATTCACCATCTAATCCAGCAAGAAAAATATGCACCCTTTGTCGTTGGACTGATTTTCGGTAAGATTCAACATCATTCTCACTCTCCATGATGACTTTATCACGGTGATCTAATTCACCAAAAATTCCAGTTAATTCTCTATAATATGCAGAGAGCGTTCGACCATTTTGTTTGGCTGAAAAAGTCCTTTAATTCAATACAAACACATACAATTCGTCTGTTCCATCATAAAAGGCTTTAGAAAGAGCTTTCCAGTTATCTAGAGCGATGGGTAAACGAATATATCGTTTCATGATTTCTGGGGACATAGACGTCAATAGCTATCTCTTGACTTTTTGATTGTCTGCATACCACTTCTCATACAAATCATCCTCCTTAGTTGGTGGTTGAAAATTACCTCGAATGAATGAAAGTTTCTCCTTCTCTGCAATATGCATCTCCATAATTTGAGACCATAAACCATAGTTTGTGTCCTCGAGTATTATCCCTGCTTTGAACGATGAACCTTTGGATTGAATAACAATGGGAGAAGATTTGGTCCCAGATGTTTCAAATCTGGATTGGTCATGGTTGAGAGCGGGATTCAAGATTCAAATAATTCAGGCTTCAAGTTTTGTGGCTCTGATGCCAAGTAGAAATCAAAGATTTTGGTAGAATAATTTTTTCATTCATCCTCTTTACATTGTGTGTACATGTATATATACCAATAGAGAAACCAATCTAGATCCTACAATCACTCCGGATTTTGTAATCAAGCATACAACTATCTCTATAATTAAGCAGACAACTATCCCTATAATTAAGCAGTCATTATCTACAATACATGAAAGTCTTCTCTACAAAATAAGAAAGGAACACAAGAAAATCATCCAAATTACAACAAAAAATTCTCTAACATACTTTCTAGGCCATAAATTTATCAAGATGCTTAAAATAGCATTTTAAAATATTTTTGAAATTTTTTCGGTGCTGAAAATCCCAGGGGTATTAACATGAGATTGTGCATTGGTATGGGCTAGTGCCTTGATGGACTAGTCAGTGCACTGGTATGGGCTAGTACATTGACGGACTAGTCGGTGTATCTATAATTTTCTGCATTGTATTTAAAATTTTCCTTGATATCTAATTGAACTAGTTATGATTCTTTTAAAACTCTTGAAAAATTATCATTTAATTGCATATGTGAAATACTTTCGTAATTCTGTGTATTGGAGGATTTGGTGTGTATTGGTATGGGCAGAAATGATTGGAAAGTATATCTGAATGATTTGTGCTTGTGTTGAAATCCCTTGAGAATTTTTTGTGGTACTTTGGAAATGATGACTTTGGAAGTGATCTTTTACTGATCTTTTGGAAACCATCGTGACTGTGATTGTTATTTTGGTATATATTTACGATGAATTTTGATCATTTTGGGAAATAATTGTGCTCTTCAAATCATTTGAGGCATTTCAAAAATCATCTTCAGTTGGATTCTTTGGACTCATTTGGTAATTCTTTTTTGTAGTCCTTGTACAACCTTACTGAGCTCTCAAAAGCTCACCCTTCGTTTGACTCCCTTCTGTAGGTGACGATCAATTGTCCCACGTTCAGAAATGGGTTAGAGTTTGTGTGAGATTTCGATGAGCCCATCACTACTGGGTAATGTGATCCCTGCCCGGGTCTGTACTTTCGATTCATTCTATCAAAACTCTAGTTATTGAGAACCTAGGTTTTAATAGTTAAGTTTGAGCAGTTTTGTAATGTTGTATTTTAAGGAATTTGGATTCGTGTTCGATTAGATGCTTTAAAGTATGTGGTAGGGAACATGATCTAACAGGTTTGATGTGATCCGGTAAGTTAACGTTCCGGGAGTTCAAGGCGACGGGGCTCTGGATTTTTTGAGGCGTTACATTTTAGGTGCATTAGTGGGTGAATGTGTGTGTGTGTGTGTGTGTGTGTGTTCAGCAGTGAGGGGCAGGAAGGAAGTGTGTGTTTTAGTGTGTGTGAGTAATCTGTATAAACGAATAGTAGTTGTAATCGTCATTAAAAGCCAATAGTTTTAACCTTTTAAACTTTAATTTTTAAAAGCAATTTTTGGCCTGATTTTGGCCAAGTTTAAAAGTGTAACCCCCATTGTTTATATGAATTCTACATTGTGGAGTTATTTGGGCATTTTTCATGTCTGTGAAGGACGCTAAGTATTTGTACTAAAAAAAAGGAGTTCCCGATTTATTTAATATATCAAATTAGCCTATTTTTGTCTGAAAATTTTCAGGAGGACCTTACATTATTGAGATGTTCAGTGTCTTAAATTTCGTGGCATCTCGATGTCGATAGCTATTTCTTAATAGAACCAGCTCTGAGTGTTCTATTTAGATATCTATTAGGGGGTTTTGAGTGAAAAATTCTCGAAACGTTTTTTAGTCAAAAAATAGGTCTAGTTGCTTAAAAAGATGTTTATAAATTATTTTAGATTTTTTTTATAGTACGATAGACTATAAGACATGTTTTGGTAATTTTACCAAAGCCTGGAGTGTTTTGGTAATTTTTCACACCCAGTGCATACTGAGTGAAAACACATAATTGAGTGTCAAGAATTAATATTCTTATGATTTATCATTTTAGGTTTCAATAGGAAGATTAGGACCATCACTCGAGTAAATTATGGACCCGGTTAGTATATCAGGTAGGTACTCCTATCATGTCTCTCTGCCTATTACGTTATTTTCAATTCCAAGCATATCTACATGTGTATTTGTGCCATTTAATTTTTTTAAGCAATTAAAAACTATTATTGCATTATGTTAAACCGCTTGATAAAGCAAATAGAATTGCCATGTGATGCTTTTAGTCCTAGTCGTTTTTAAACTCGGGTAATGTTAAAAAAACATAGAGATTTTATTGGTTGCTATGCCCTACATCCAATAGGAGAAAGTTAGATTTTGGGCCCTTGTCAACGGGATTCTGTACGTTGATGTAATGCGCATTACTTTCTGACTGCAGCATACTACAAAATGAGGTTTGAAATGTAATAGTCGTGTGATGAATTACATACTATACATTTTCATTACCAGAATTATTTGTTTATACATCAAGTATGCTATACGTATCAAATGTAGCTAATTTTGTTACGAGTAATCCCTGATTCTGAAAGAGGAAATCCATGGCACGTGAAACCAATAAAACAACCCTAAAAGGGGAGTGAATAAGGTTTTTGAAAATTGATGGAGAATTTAAACTAAGCACAATCATAAATCTCAATCAAACCAAGTAATACTTCAAGCAAGATGCTAACTACACAATCTCAAGCAATTATAGTGCAATAGGTAAAGAGATTGAGTTAGAGATACTTGACAAGGAGATTTGAATGGTTCGGCTTGAATAACCCTTCAGCCTACATCCACCTCTTCAAGAAAGTCACTTGCAAGAGCACTAGAATTCATTAGCAACAATCTTCTTGCGGGTCAAGATCAAAACCTTACAACACTTGGTGATATTCGCACACCAAGCACAAGCCTTGAATCCACAAAGCTCACGCAACTCAAGCCTTGATCACAATCCTTTTACAAAGATCAAATGTGTACAAAGAAATCCACTTGAAAGGAAATAGTACAAATGAAGCTCTAGTACAATAGAGAGATGAGAGAATTGATGACTTGAAAAATGCTCACTCTCAATCAAAGAATTGCTCACAAAGATGCTCTTTTTAATGATGTAGAATCATGAAGATGAAGACAGAAAAATTTAATATATGAGCCTTGATGTTTCTCTAAGGAATGGAGGCTTAGAATGTGGTTTCCATGGTGTATGATGAAACTTGAAATCATTATTATAGAGAAGATATGAAATATAGACGTTAGAGGCATCATATGAGCAAAACTGCTATTGCAATCGACTGTATTCTCAATGCAGTCAACTAGGTTCCCTCTAAATTAGCCGTTGCAGTCTTGTCCTTGAAATAGCCGTTGGGGCTGAATTTTGACCAATGCAATCGACTATCTTGCAATGCAATCGAGTGTTTTACCCTACTGCCTATTGGCTGCTTCAAAGAACCTCCTTTCCTATTTTGGGCATAACTTTCTCTAGAAAAATTGGATTGAGATGCCGTTTTTTGCTTTGGAAAGCTAATGAAAGGTTTTATCAAATATGAAAATTTAGCACCAAAAACATTTTTGAGAAAATCTGAGTAAACTCCAAAGTTCACTCATTTTCAAGAACCACACTTGTGTGAATAGTTTTGAACTCATATGCAATGTACAAGGTATCCTAAGGTCTTTTTAGGTCATAGTCATCAATCCAAGCATCAAGCCAAGACTAGTTACATAATAGTAATGATCAATTATAATCGATAGTAACTTAGCCTATGCATTCTTTGTTGCTCTTTGACATTGAACTTGATGAAGCTTCTATAGCATGTCCACTATAGCTTTAAGCATCTTTGCCTTTAATCCATCTATCCAACTTCTCAAAGATGTCTTCATGAGTGTGCATGTATATACCTACTAAGAATACACTCAAAGCACACATTAGAACATAATCAATGTGTAGTTATTATCAAAATAAGATGTAAACCTAGGTTATCCAACCATAAGACTAACAATCTATCCCTTTTTTATGACGACAAACATTGATTCTATACAAGGTAAGATGTATTATATGATAGCCAATTAAGCACAACAATCTCACTTAGAACATTCAATCATCTCATGTAGCAATTAAGCTCATAGCTAGCTTACCTAGCTAAAACAATATATGCTCTTCCTCTACTGTTCTCTCAAACACACAATCACATAGCATATAGAATCAATATTATTTCTCCCCCTTTGTCATCAACAAGAAGGCAAGGTTATGCATGTATGAAAAGATAGTTATAAGCAAGATAATGGCGTGAAGTGCATATAACTCACGAACTCATACGGCTGACATCAAGAGTTCCTTCATGATCTAAAGAAAGATATGCAATGTAGTTCAATAATCTCATTTACTTCATTCATTTTTCAAGAGTAACAAGATTGTAGTTCAATGTAGGCTTATTAGCACAGACCCAACCGTGGGTTCAGGTCATGACATCTACCTTCCTCCTCCCCTTCATGATGGTTGCCCCATCGTTGCCACCCTTTTCTCCTCTTTTTTTCCTCTCTAACCCTCCTTCACTGCCACCGCTATATTGCTTCCTCCTCCTCATCTCCTTCCAAAAACCTAACTCTTCTCTTTACTCTCTCTTCCTTATTCATCTATGTCTCTACCCTCTACCCCACCAGCACCACCATAACTTCCTCCTCCTCCTCCCCACCACCACCACCATAACTTCCTCCTCTTTCTCCCCGTTAACAACCACAACCGACCCATACCCATTTTTGACCACCACAATAACCAATCATGCCGCCATAACCAACCCTCAAAAGCATAACCCATGAGTCTAGAAATTGGGATTAGTGCTGATGCGATGGCGGTGGTAGGGTTCTATGGTTGCTTGGTTATGTTAGCGATAGTGGTGGTGGTAGGCAGTGAAAGAAGAGAGAGAATGCTGGTGGGTGATTGATTGCTGGTTGAGATCTGCATATCTAATGGCTTTGTTCCTTTGTCGAGGAAATCTACAGGTCTAAGGGGTTGCAATGGTGGATGGGAAGGCTATGACAGTGGGTGGGAGCTACTGGTGGCCAAAGTGGGTGAATGGGGGATTAACGGGGTGGGAAAATTACAAGTTGCCCCTGTACTTATAACTTTTAGTGAAGCCTTTTAATCATTCAAAGTAAATAAACAAGCTGTGAGAGGAAACATGTCTTTTCATTAATTTCGTAACAGTCCGGATTAATATGCACACTATTGGCGAGTAGAAGTAAGTTTAGTACACATTTTAAAAAAGAGAGAAATACAATGCAATTTCCACTAAATAGAAACTCTACCACCATTAACACTAATTTACTGATGAGAATTTCTTGTATGTAACATATTTATTGCCGCAAAAATTTCAATTCAACAGGACATGTGGTAAGTAATGATAGTGCAATTTTCGTAAATGCTTGTTTGCATAAACATAAAAGTTTTTACCGTTTATGGACCTTGTAAAGACAAACAAGATAAGCATGTGCAGCATTGAGAAATTAATAAATTGACTGGAGATTTAATCTCTTTCAATCTAAATGACTTTCAATAGCGTTTATGAGTAACACAACTTCGAATTTTTTGTGACAAAAGTACAATGAAAAAGCTTAAGTTTAGAGTGTATTATAAATTTATGCAGGAATTGTTGAGGAGATTTGATTGTTCAATGGAGTCAATAGCCGTGCCTCCTACACGGCATAGACACCAGAGGGAACACCACAAATTTGGAGCTCTTAGTTTGATCGATGCCCTTCAATCAAATTCATATTCACTTTAATGGTTTGGACGCGACGTATTCATAACATGTGTGAAATGACGTGGTCACCGGTGATGGATAAGGTGGACAAAGTTCTATACAATTATACAATTTCATCTTTACTTGAGTATAGATGGACCGGAGCAAAAGGAAAATCCAATAACAGCAATTTCATCATAAGCTTTACGTGGGGATTCGAAATTGAAACCTTAAAATTATTTAAAGGGCCTTTACCATTTCACTCTCCTTTAAAATTTAGTGTCAATTAGTTAAACTTGAATCTTTTGAGCATCCTCCTGGTGTATGTTGCGGAATCAGAATTGGTGGAACATCTGGCATGAGGATCCAGCAACGCACCAAGTCTCACGTGCAGCAGTGACTACCAGTGGGCTCTTCCCATCCACCATTCCAATCCCTTGCACACAAAACCAGACTCAAAACCGCGTTGCTGCACAACCAAAAAAGTGAAACAAATTAACATATAGATTAACTTTACCATTATAAAGTTCCCGAAAAATGGGTAAAACATAATCATTTTGTGGGTCCCATCTTGAAGGACCCAACAAAACAAAACAAAACAAAACAAAACAAAGCGGTTTGCTAAGAGAAAAAAAAAAGGTACTCCGTATAATAATCTCGAACTCTTGCTGGAGTCATTCCTATGAGGTCAGTGAAATAGACAACGATGGCATAAAATAAAAGTAACCTCAATTACTCCTATTTTATAATAATTAATCATATTTAACTTGTACTTATATTAAGGAATCTTTGTCATGTATTTTGAATTTTCAGTTCTATCCCAAGAGAGAGGAGTGAAGAAAGTAAAAAAAAAAGTGGGACAGGAGAGAGAAAACTAGTTGGTAAATGATTAAATGTGGAGAGAGAAATATAATAAAAAAAATGTGAAGAAAGTAAACACGAAAAAGTAACTAAAGAGTTTTTCTTAATTTGAAAAGTGGTCATTATTTTGGGACAGCTCGAAAAGAAGATATAATCAATATTTTTGGACGGAATGATCAGTAATGTTTCTAAAATAAAAAAAAAATTAATAAAAACACTATGACGTGACTAATTATCCCTTTAAATTATACATCTTCACAGTTAAAAGGTCAAAAAAAAAAAAGGGCCAAAAGGAATACTTCTATCTGGTCGAGGAGACTAGAAGTGGGAGTTGCAATTGTGGAGAGTGTACAATAGGTGGTGGAATAGAGGGGTCCAATAACAATCACTTGGTGGGTCCCATGGTGAAGGACCCACGTGCCAACCGCGTGGATTTGTTCCAAACAGTAAGGATGGTGTGGTAGTTGGTCAAACCGGAAGCCGTTACTCTTTTTCCTCCAAAGAGCACTTTGTTGTGAAAAGGGTAATCACAGCGACCCTACCATTTTCTTCTCTCCCACGCACCCCCCCTAGCTCCCTTCCTCTCTACAAACTTTATCACAATTTCGTCAGTATTAACAAGAGCGCAATTACGGCCAAAATTGATATTCATCTTATAATCAAAGTGCACTGGTGAACAGTCGAAGTCACTACAAGAGAAAATATTAACAATAAGAGCGTTATCTGCTTCAAAAAATATTTAATAACTCAGTTGTTGGTTCCATACTGGATACACGACGTACACGCGCTTTTATCACGGTTTTTAACATTGAACGAATAAAATGTTCCAGTGAAGAATCAATTTTATAACACCAAAGCCTAAGGACTGAATTAGATTTTTGAATGTAGTTCAATGTAGGCTTATTAGCACTCCCTGTTTCATTATAGACCCCCCTGCAATAAGCACTAACAACGCTTTTGCAGTGATTAACGTTCCATAATTGTATACTATATAATCATCATGTCTTTAATGTAAGAGGAAGGAGTGCCAATAGGCTACTCATAGTTTAAATTATAATTTTCCTTTAGGCATGGTTTGGTAGGATATCTTCCATCAATTTAATACAAGTTAAAGAGAGTGACTAAGAGGACTTTAATTTGTCAATGTTGCACACGGTCTTCTGTCACAATTGAGAGCAATTTATTTTTATTTATTTTTATAAATAAATAAAAAAAAGAGATTCTCAAAAGGTACATCAAACCAGCAATTATACGTCTCTTCGAGCCTTAGTTTGGACAGTATCTTCATGGTTTTTATTTTACCAAAATTGGTTTTGGCTGCTACCATTACTACGTACGCATTCCAAAAAATGAACAAAAATCTACTTTCTTTCGAGATGATGTTCACAAATTCGTGATTAATCACTTTATATGGAAGATTTGTTAGGGAAATGGTATCAAACCATATAGGCAGCTGGTTTCATAACTGTGGAATAGGCATTCAGAGGAAGAAAAAAAAAGGGTCATAGTGTTCGTATTTTTGACTTTGATACCAATAACAAGATCTTAGCCTCATCTTTCTGAAAGCAATCTTTTAGCCTCAGCAAAACGAATATGTCATTTTCTACTAGAAACCAACTTTCTTTAATGAGAGTCAAAAAGGAAACCTCAATACATACTATCTTAAGGAAAAAAAAGTGGGTAATCATCATTATGGATAATTCACCTTAATTTTTTAAACCCCAACAAGAATACTATAGCTTAGGGTCTCAGCATACAAACAATATTACGGTCGATAGGAAAAATAAAAAAAGGTGTGAACTCTAGGTTTTGGGTGTTTGTATAGGTTTCAATTCTATGCGGCCAAACTTTGATTAAATTTAGGTTAAATCAACGTTTTGAAGTGTTTGACAAAAAAATTAAACTGATTATATCTACTTTAATGTACTCAAGTCTGATTAAATCCAAAATTATCATTTTCTTGGATGCTAAATCATTGAAGATTATGAGTTTTAAGTGCTTAATTGCGTTATCAAACACATCACAAATAAATTTTAAAAATTAATTTCGATTTAATCAAAATTTACTTTTAAAAATCATTCTAAATGGCCTCTATGTTCGGCCGCCGGGCTCTTGTATAAGCAACGGAGCCAATGTATGTGTTTAATTTGAAGTCACCAACTCCTTGAGTGAGAGTGCAGGAAGTAAGATACTGGCAAAATTGAGACCCATTCAGCAATGAGAGCTTAAATGTGGGACTTAAAGCAATATAACTGGGGGTGAAAGTGTTCGTTACTGCAGAAAATTGGTGACTTGCGTTACAAAGAAGTCCTCTTTTAGCTAATGACTTTTCTTTAATATAAACTGAGTCACAATGATATGTATTAGGTCGTATTCGATTTTTTTCACTGAACATGGTAGGCGAGTCATTAAATCTTAACAACATTCACGAAAGAAACCGTATCATGAATGCTTTTGTCATTGATGCATGTCAGTGAATAAATTTTAAAAAATAATGCAACAGACCCATTAGAATATATATATGGAGCTGATCCGTTGATAGCGCTAGCAAAATGGGGTATTTTGCTAGCGCGATCTGACCGTCCATCCTGAAAGATGGACGGTCCAGATTGCGCCTTTTTTCCAAAACTGATCGCCGTCCGCCATACAGTCTCGCGGATGAGATTTTTACCTTTTTGCCCTCCTCCCATGTCCGCGAGACTGTCTCGCGGACGACTTTCGGTTCCTGACATGTGTCAGGAAAAAGGCGTCCGCGAGACAGTGTAGCGGACGCCCTCTAGGCTGACACATGTCAGAACCTGTCCCGTCGGTCGCCTATAAAGTCTCCTGTCAGAGCCCCGAGAACTGTTCCCCTTGGTATCTGTGACGTCAACAGTGTCCTGTTTGTGGGAGCTCTCCAATGTAGCGGACGACGTCCATTCGTCTACTCTCTCCTGCTATAAATATTAATCAGATCGGGCTATATATATTATTATAGTGGACGGCGTCCCCTCTCTCTCTCTCTCTCTCTCTCGCGAACATCTAACCCAAGTTGCTACCCCATCTACGGCGACCCACATCTCCGGTGACCCACATCTCCGGTCACCCACATCTCCGGCGACACCACCGTCCTCCCCTCAACGCCGATCTCGATGGCTTCTGGATCGGAGACCACCTACGCCTACGATTATATTGGCAACTTGCACCTGGTAGGCAAACACTTTTTCAAAGTCATGATGCCGGGATTTGAGCATGAACTTGTAGGCTATCCCTCTTTCTCTTTCTCTGTATTTTCGTGTGTTAAAAGTTTGATCTTTTGTTTTTCTTAACCAAAACTAACCTATTTTTTGTATTGTGTTTGGTAGGACATACCGGAAGCATTTACCAATCAATTTACAACAATTCATGATAGTGCAAGATTATATAGCCGCAAGGGGGCATGGCAGGTTGAAATCAAGCTGAAGCCCGGCCGATCCCAAAAAAAGGAATTCGCAGAGGGTTGGAACGTCTTCGTGCGCCAGCATGGCCTCGAACTCGGGGACTTTGTAGTGTTCGAACACCTTGGGTGGTGGGATTTTCAAGTTGTAATCTTTGATCGGAGCGCTTGTGAAAAACTTTCGTACCCCATTTGTGAACCATAGTTTATTATAATAAAAAAATTTATGTTCTTGTTTATTATGTTTCAAAATTTTTTCTTGCTTAATTGTGCCTTTTTTTGTTGCCTTGATATATTGAGATCGTTGATTGTGAATCGTACATTATTTTTTGGAAAAATTGAGATTGTTGATTCCGTCGCTAAAACAAGTCTTCGGGCGTCAGTTTATTAAAATAGCATTAACCTACTATGTCGCTAAAACAAGTCTTCGGGGGCCAATTTATTTCAATTTATTAAAACTGCATTACGGGCGTCAATTTATTCCAATTTATTACATTACGCTACATTGTATAGCTCTATATATAGCGCACAACAAAGTCCAGCTCTACAATATAGCGGATATAAGGCCTCCGCTTAGGCCGGGGTTCGGGAAGGTCGGAACTAAATGTCTGGTCAGTGCCAACCATTTTCTGGACCCGGAACTAAATGTCTGGTCCGTGCCAACCATTTTCTGGTCCAACACTATTTTTTTTATTTTCGGTATGTATATCCGCGATACTATATAGCGGGCAGTCTATCAACGATGCTAAGTAAAGTGGACGTAGAGAAAACAAGCGGACGTAGAGAAAACAACCAAAAAAAACTAAGTGTTGGAGAGGTGGGTATTCTGCGGAGCCGTCCGCTACATAGTATAGCGGACGTAGAGAAGACAACCAAAAGAAAAAAAAAACTAAGTGTTGGAGAGGTGGGTATTCTGCGGGGCTGTCCGCTACATAGTATAGCGGACGTAGAGAAGACAACAAAAAAAAAAACTAAGTGTTGGAGTGGGTATTCTGCGGGGCCGTCCGCTACATAGTATAGCGGACGTAGAGAAAACAACCAAAAGTCTATCGTCCGCGATACTATATAGCAGACAAGGAACAAACTGGTGTCATCCGCGATACTATATAGCGGACGGCAAATATATATTGTATAGCGGACAACAAATATATATATTCAAACCCAAAAGAAAGTCCTAACTTCGACACTCTTCTCCGTTCTTCCTACTCACAAATATTCCCAGCGGCGTTGGCAAGCAGATCTGCGCAATTTCTTCATAAGAGCAGCTTTAATACCCTAATAGATCACGTAAGTTCACAAAATCAATCCTTTACATGTTTCTAATCTATAGTTGTGATCAATATTGCGTTTTATGCGTGGTTTTGATTATGCATTGAGCATGTGCTAGCGATGATGAGGATTTATATATGTATGTATTTGTTCATGTGCTAGCGTTTGTAAAATCCGATTCCATAGTTTCAGTTGCAAAAAATGGAATTTATCCCTGGACCAGAAGATCCATCCGTGTTATACGACCAAGCCAACCATATCAGTACGCTCATATGGGATGGTGGAGTAAGATACATTATTTATCAACTTTCTTATTATTACGAACGTTGTTTTACCGTTCATTTTGCTTAAATTGTATTTATTAATAATTCGTAGGAAAGAGAACTTCTCACCACCGTAGAAGTATCTCGCGAGTTCACGAGATGGAAATTGAACAAGTCCCAGAAAAGGATACTGCGTGGAATTGGGTTTGGGATTTTCACGCATGGGCAGATCTTTCAACAGCTTGACCGGGCCTTGATAGGTGCCCTTGTTGAGAGGTGGAGAAGTGAAACGAATACGTTTCACTTCCCGCTCGGAGAGATGACGATTACCCTAGAAGATGTAGGGTTCATCTTGGGGTTGCCGGTGACGGGGCGGCCGGTAATTGCTCCTCCGTCAGACGCAACGAATAAGAGAACAGCGCGAGACTTCTTCACTTCGATACCCCAGGATCAATTTAGCACTGGTGGTATAAAGTTGAAGTGGTTGGTAGATACCTACGGGGTTTTGCCGAAAACTATACGGGCCGTGAGCTTGTGGTGTACACAAAGGCCTTCCTCTTGTGGGTGATGGGGGCAATTTTATTCCCAACGACGTCGAAGAACACGGTCAGCGTGAAATATTTACCGTTGTTGGGTAACCTGTCGGAGGTTGGGGATTATGCCTGGGGTGCAGCGGTTCTTTCGTATCTGTACCGAGCATTGCACAAGGCAACGAGGCCCAACTCCAAAGCCATATGTGCATGTCTCTCGCTATTGCAGGTATATCATATAAATCATGTCTTCGTTATTGTGTTTTATTTTTGTTGAATCGACGATATAAATATAATTTTTTGATGTTCTCAGGTGTGGTCTTATGAACACCTTGCTCCCGGTGCACCAACGCGTAGGGATGGAACCGATAAAGTCTGGCCTCGGTTGTGTGCTTGGGAGTACAGCCGGAGGGCTAGCCACTACAAGAGGAGAGTCGATCCCCATCACAACATTACGTACTATCGAGGGGAGTTCGACCGTCTATCTCCGGGCCAAATGCGTTGGGCACCGTACATACGTTTGGCGCGACGGGTGGGAGAGTCGTTCGTCTTCACGCTCTCCGGGTTGCAGCGCACACCCCTGATCCATTTCGAGGTCGCAGAGTGGCAGCTGCCCGACCGAGCAATGCGCCATTTTGAGTTGGAGCAGGGTTTGCCAGTCGATGCCCCGGATATGAGGGTTAACAGGAACCCACCGGATGTCGGAGTGTTTGGCACCGCCAATGCGTACGAATTGTGCGCGGCCGAAATAGAGCTTTGGACTTCTTGGCAGGACACACTGGCGGCCATCGTCTCGGAGCCAGACCCCGTTATCAGCATCGATCAGTACGATGAGTGGTACTACCGCATCACGCGGAGGAGAGTAGCCCCTGTAAACTTTGAACGTGGGGAGAGGTATGCGCCTAGGGGTCAGATCGATGAGCGTATGGCATACAATCTCGTAAGTTGCCCAACAAGTCTGACTTGAACCAAATTAGTTGAATATAAATGTCTGATTGAAGTTACTTAATTTTTTATCTCTTTGGATGTAGGTTAATGCCTCGCTTGCATTCTTCCAGAAGTTGAGTGAGCGGAGGGATCTGGTGAGCGCAATGGGCGAGGATCTTTGCCAACAGGCTGCGACATTGGCTTTAGGCTGCGGGAATTTTTTGCGCCAAGCATCGGGACAGTCTTCGGGAGTCAGCCCGGGAATGGGTTATACGGGCGTCAGCCAGGGATACGGTGATCCCTCTGGACAGGCTTCAGGGGTGAGTCAGGGAGTTGGTGGTACCTCTGAAGCGGGGATGGGACAGGCTCAAGCGTCGTGGGGCGATTACAGCGGCCCCTCCTTCAATTTGTTCCCGGAACCCCTCTCTCAAGTCACGCAAGACTGTCCTTTCGAAAACTACGGTTTCTCCGAGGCACTGCCCATTGTCCCGTGGGCGGGACCAGTTGGCGGCCCCGGAGGGGAATATCAGCCGACTGAAGAAATGGCCGGAGAGCAATATCAGCCGGCCGAAGAAGGAATTGGAGGCCAATATCCCCCGATCGACCCCCGAGGGCAATATCCGAAAGGGCATCCAGCCAGGCCCCTAAAGCCGCATAAATGCGATCTAATCCGAGCCCGTTATTTTAGCGGGGCCCCCCAAGACGGAGCGTCGTATGACGTGGATCACCCGGAGGGCTTGGATTACAATGCCTCGTGGACAGAGATCGCCTCGCTGGCGCCGGGAGTTTGGTTAGACAGCGGTGTCATCTCGCACTACGTGCAAATTCTGAGGCGAAGGTGTCGGGAGCATCCAAACATCGGTCCGCGCGTGTTTATCTTGGATGCTTTTTTTCATCAGCTCCTAGTACAAGAGTGGCACGACTGGGGCAATGCAAGGAAGGGGAAGGGGAGAACCATGGCCCAGTGGAAACCGTCCCCTAACCTACAAGCATATCTTGCTAGGGATAGTCCAGTGAGCGCAAGTGTTGCCGACGTGTTTCTAATCCCCTTTTTAGGGAATGCCCACTGGTACTTGGTTTGCTACGAACCATTACAGAGCACGGTTTCAGTCGTCGACAGTCTCTACGATGATACCGACGTGATGCCTGTGATTGATATGTACCGAGGCATAGGCCAGTTGGATGCCATGGTAAGATCATGTTTCCTTCTTATTGTAACTTGCATATTATAAAACTGATTAATCTTATTTTGCTAGCTATGTTTAATGCTTATTATGTTTCTCGCAGAATCTTTTTGCTGCCCTGGTCAATGGTAGGCGTCGGGAGAAGGTATCGCGCAGGCCGGACCTCATTTTCCGATTGAAGAGGAGTAGGCCCAAGCAACATAATTCCTCGGACTGCGGCGTCTTCCTCTGCATGTACATGGATTACATTTGCCGGTCTGAGAGCCTCAAGAAGACTGTCTGGAGCGAAGAATGCATACAAGACTTTAGGTATAGGATTGCTTGGCAAATTATGAATGGCCGGCCTAGAGCTATTAGGTTTATTGTAAATCCGTGTAAGGAACATCATTCCCGCGAGAGATGATGTTCCCCAATTCACATTGTAACGTTATATTCAACACTTGTTTTAAAAAAATTTATTGAATGCGATTGATTTTATTGACCGATATGATTTAACGGTGGGAAACCAAGTGTTGGATATCTGTCTGTTGGATATCTGTCTATCTGCAGGGCAAGTGTTCAAAAAATAACCAAGTGTTCGATAATCAGTCTTTCTGCCCGGCCGTCCGCTACATAGTATAGCGGACGTAGAGAACCAAAAAAAAAAACTCAAGTGTTGGAGAGGTGGGTATTCTGCGGGGCCGTCCGCTACATAGTATAGCGGACGTAGAGAACCAAAAAAAAAAAACTAAGTGTTGGAGAGGTGGGTATTCTGCGGGGCCGTCCGCTACATAGTATAGCGGACATAGAGAAAACAACCAAAAAAAACTAAGTGTTGGAGAGGGGGGTATTCTGCGGGGCCGTCCGCTACATAGTATAGCGGACGTAGAGAACCAAAAGAAAAAAAAAACTAAGTGTTGGAGAGGTGGGTATTCTGCGGGGCCGTCCGCTACATAGTATAGCGGACGTAGAGAAGACAACCAAAAGAAAAAAAAACTAAGTGTTGGAGAGGTATTCTTTAATACCTTAGGTTTCTAATGTTGTGCTGCGCAGTGTAGCGGACAGTGTAAGAAATCACATATAAAAAATGAGAGTAAAGGTTATTACAAAAAAGTCATTACTAAAAGATTATTACAAAATGTCCGACAGGTTTGATGGCTCATAAAAGATTATTACAATAAATATTCAGTACACTAAAGTTCCACTGCAGCTTGTTCGTCCTCATCCTCGGCATCATCTTCTTCCCCGTCTTGCAAAGGCACTGGACTTATCCCCAGTGCCTTGTAATGGTTCCGCTTGTCGTGGTCGTCATTTTGTTGCACAATGCACACCTTCTCAGCTTTTTTGGTTGAGTTGCCGTCTCAATAGAGCTTTTCATCCGCGTAGATCTCTTGCGGCCTTTCGTTTGCGATATAATTGGATCCGAAGGCCGGATATCATTGTCGTCTCCCTCCCCCGGCTCGTCATCTTCTGATCCCGTCGTAGGCTCGGTGTCAACCGCATTGCTGACTGAAGCTGCTTCCAATTGGTCGACGATGGGCTCTTGCTGCTGAGCTACCTCGAGGAGATGTTTATATCCGACCATTGTAGCAGCACCCTTTACGGACAAACGGGTGAACATCGTCACCAGATGATTATACCGCAACGTCTCTGATTCTTCAAAGTCAGTATACGGGTGCTCCGGAAAGGAAATGGTACCGTGCAACCTGTTTGCACCTTTCGTCCACCGTGGCAGGACGTATTTATCGGGGATTGTCCTGATATTCTTCTGTGTGAAAAACCGCAGAATGTGTCTACACAGGATGCCATGGAACTCAAACTTCTTGCAAACACATGTCACCGAGTCCGTCAATGTGTCGTGGGTCACCGTATAAATTCTGCGCAGCTTCTCAGGGACGAGGTCATTCACGAGCGAATAAACCTTGTACTCACGCGACGACTTTTCTGCCACCTTGTATATACTGTATCGGCCCGATTTTTGCAGCTCTACTTGGTATAGCAGGAAGATCTCCTTCGTATAGACTTTGGCACCGTTCAGCTCCAGCGGGGTCTCAAGCAACCTTCTCCTTTGCTTGTACGTGGTTGCAAAGTCTGCAGCCCTTTCTTTCACGAACAACGACGCAACCGCTTTTTGTGCAGATGTGACGAAACTCTTCAAATTGGTAGCTGTACCCACATAACTATCGAACGTGGCATTCATAGATTCACTCCTGCCCGTCGTTTTCATGCCCGCAGAAAAATGACTTCTCGTGTAAACGCCAATCCATTGCTCTTTGAGCCCGTACAAGTGCTGGAGCCACTCGTTGTCTTGCAATGAGTAATCCCGAACAAGCTTTTCCCACCTCTCCTCGAATTCCTCAATCGTTAATGACTTGAGGACGCATTTGTCAAAATCCTGTTTAAAGTCTGGATACTTTGCGTACATGTGATGCAGACGTTCCGGGTATTTGTTGCTTATGTGCCAAGTGCACAAGTTGTGTCGAGTATCTGGGAAGACGGTAGCAATAGCCTTCTTCATTGCCAAATCTTGATCGGTGATGATAACAGTCGGTGCTTTGAAGTTCATTGCTTCCAGCCACACCCTAAACAACCATTCAAAAGAACTCTCGCTCTCGTCCCTTAACAAGGCGAACCCGAACAGGATGGAGTGATAATGATGATTGACGCCCGTGAAAGGAGCGAACGGCATCGAGTACTTGTTGGTACGGTATGTGGTGTCGAAAGTCACGACATCCCCAAAATGCTTATAAGCTAGCCTCGAACGACCGTCGACCCAAAAAATTGTGCTAACTCGATGCTCGTCGTCAAGTTTATAGTCGAAGGTAAACTGCGGGTCCTCCATCTGCATCCGTTTCAATAGGCTCATTGTCGCTTGCGCATCATTGAGGTCATACGCGGCTCGTCTATGGGTTCGGACCGCGTTACGAACGTCTGTCGTGTTAAAGTTTAAATTTTGAATTCCCCCAGCCTGTTCAGCAAGAACATTAATCATGTCGGTAGGTCCTAGCCGCGCATCGCTCATTGTGTGAATTAGGCTCCTCGCGACCTTACCCATCTTCTTGTGTTGATGCATCTGACTCACCTTAGAAGGGGTTACTAACGGGTGATTGTGTGCCAGTTCCAGGCTGGTAATAAGCCAATGATCTTGTTTGGCTTTATAGCTTACGAACATCTTGACCTGGCAATTCGTGCGCGCAAAGCAATCCCGTCTTCTCCGCGCATACCCTATTTCGTCATCATCACTGTCATCGTTGCCTACGCGTGTCTCATTTTGCACTGGGTTTCTGCCCCTATGACACTCGTATAAGCGAGAGCATATCCTTTTCGATACGCTGCTTGTTCTTGTAGTTTTTATTCTAATGCCAAAACCAACCCTCAATGAATACGCTCGAAAACATTCTCCAGCTTCTTCCAACGTTTGAAAGGTTCGTCCTAGATACGGATCACTAGCATCTACGGGGGTGCTGGAGCTCGACACGAAATCAGACATTGTGAAACAAGACCTATGTAGAAATAGAATACGCTTATTATCTCAAAATTATCTTGACGAATAGACCGATTTAGGATACCATATACATAATCTCAAAAGTGTCTCCCATTTTGCTAATTATATATTTACTGAACATAACAAATTAAAATTACTAAGATAAACGGTAGCAAGATCACAAACTTACCTTGCTTGAGTGATGCTTGAACCAAGTGTTACTCGAAGCTTGAAGGGTGCTGAAAATGGAAGCAAGTGAATCTGAAGCCCGCAAAAATTTTGCTGAAAGAGCCGAGAATTAGGGAGACTTTCAAGGCGACCGACGGGACAGTTCTCGGGCTCTGACAGGAGACTTTATAGGCGACCGACGGGACAGGTCCTGACATGTGTCAGCCTAGAGGGCGTCCGCTACACTGTCTCGCGGACGCCTTTTTCCTGACACATGTCAGGAACCAAAAGTCGTCCGCGAGACAGTCTCGCGGACATGGGAGGAGGGCAAAAAGGTAAAAATCCCGTCCGCGAGACTGTATGGCGGACGGCGATCAGTTTTGGAAAAAGGCGCGATCTGGACCGTCCATCTTTCAGGATGGACGGTCAGATCGCGCTAGCAAAATACCCCATTTTGCTAGCGCTATCAACGGATCAGCTCCATATATATATATATATATATATATATATATATATATATATATATATATATATATATATATATATATATATATATATATATATATATATATCAAAGCCGAAATTGAGAGAAAGTTGTCCGGTCATTGCTTACTTGCACACTCTCTTATTTCGTTACGTGGACTTTCTATTTTGACTTTTTAAGATATCTTGAATTTACTCACCTTATTAATTATGATTTGTATTCCTTCTTTCTCTCTCCTCCTCTATCATTAAATTTGAATTGAATTTATTTTTGTCATTTGAAATTCAAACAACCAAATAGATTTTATAATTTCCTCTCTTCTATATCAATTTATGCCATTTAAAAATTTTATTTATAGCAATTTCATTAATTTCTAAGATTTTGTTAAAACTAATTCTTTATATACTCTTTTTAATCTTAAATATTTTCTATTGTTCAAATAAGCCCAATATTCTCCGTTTGTTCTCTCTTTCTCTAAAGATAATCTCCCTCCTTTTATTTCATTACAAGTTTACATGTATAGTTTACTCGATCTCCCATTTTATTCTCAATTACTTATTAATACATCGTTACTCTTTTCTTGGTTCTCTTGAATGACACAAACTTCAACATATAGGTTATTATTGTTAGTATTGTCACTATTATTGCTATTACTTTTTTGAACGGACTATTTGATGCCATGAAAAGTGGGTTCGTAGTCGACGTCGAGGTGCCACAAGGAATGCAGTCCGACTCAGATGCCAAGTATGTTGATGGGAGACACAGCAAGGGCGGAGCAAGGGCTTCCCAGACAGAGCCTGAGGGTGGCAGTGCTGCGAGGGCGATGGCGCAGGATGAATGTACGATGACAGTCACAGTCTAATGCTTAGGTCCAAAGTCAGGGTCTTGTATGTTTCTCTCTAGGATTCTAGAGTGAGAAGTGAAAGTGTTCTGAAAATGTCCAAAAATCCCCAAATGAATTCTCAAGACCTCTATTTATAGAGGTTGAGATGATGATGTCATCACGCCACACGTGGCGCTCCCCGGGAATGACACGTCACCGAGGGGGTCCACATCTGCCGGTGCTCCACGGACTGTCGAATCGCATATTAACCTGGCCTGCCCGCACAGCGTCGCTCTGTCTGTCTGAAAAGACTGGCTCCCACAGTGTCGGTGTGGCCAGAGAAATCCCTTGATCTAGCCTCCAATCCAAGCCCCTGTAGAGTCCCACTAAGTGCGTCAAAAGACGCACGGAGAACCTGATAGTGGTGAGGGTTGCCCCTGTAGCCAACTGTCAGGCGGACTAGACGCCATGCCCTCCAAGGACCTGTTCCCGTCCCAGAATGACCCGGCGGGGGTCATTGCCCTGGTGGTGTCGACGATCAATGGTAACATGAGTGGACATGCTCACAGCTTAGTGCTCAGGGTCCGTGGCGAGGGGTCCTTGTGCCGGAGCCACCCCCGTAACTGTGACGGCGATGGCTTTAAGGTTGTGAGCCCATCCCGTGATTAATTATACCGGCGATGGCTTTAAGGTTGTGAGCCCATCCAGTAATTGATTGTGCCGGCAATGACTTTAAGGTTGTGAGCCCATCCCGTAGTTGATTGTGCCGGTGATGGCTTTAAGGTTGTGAGCCCATCCCGCAGTTGATTATGTCGGCGATGGATTTAAGGTTGTGAGCCTATCCCGCAGTTGATTGTGCCGGTGATGGCTTTAAGGTTGTGAGCCCATCCCGCAGTTGATTGTGCCGGCGATGGATTTAAGGTTGTGAGCCTATCCCGCAGTTGATTATGCCGGCGATGGCTTTAAGGTTGTGAGCCCATCCCGCAGTTGATTGTGCCGGCGATGGCTTTAAGGTTGTGAGCCCATCCCGCAGTTGATTATGCCGGCGATGGCTTTAATGTTGTGAGCCTATCCTGTAGTTGATTGTGCCGGTGATGGCTTTAAGGTTGTGAGCCCATCCCGTAATTGATTGTGCCGGCGATGGCTTTATGGTTGTGAGCCCATCCCGTAATTGATTGTGCCAGCGATGGCTTTAAGGTTGTGAACCCATCTCGTAGTTGATTGTGCCGGCGATGGATTTAAGGTTGTGAGCCCATCCCGTAATTGATTATGCTGGCGATTGCTTTAAGGTTGTGAGCCCATCCCGTAGCGAGGGGTCCTCGTGCCAGCACTACGAACGGAGCCCCCCGTGATGCTGCACACTCCGGAGAGTGGGTCGAAGCATGTTCCACGTCCATGGTGGGGGCACATGGTGTGGTGAATAAGTGTGATGCCCGAAGGCTTGTATCATGGCGCATGGGCACGGCGACGAACGTCACGGGGACAATACTTGGTGCCGGAGCACATGTCATGAGAGTGGTTCAGCGACGAACGTCGCGAAGCAATACTTGGTGCCGGGGGCACGTATCATGAAGATAGCGCACGGGCGCAGCGACGAACGTCGCGGAGCAATACTTGGTGCCGGGGGCACGTATCATGAGAATGGCACATGGGCGCAGTGACGAACTTCGTGGAAACAATACTTGGTACCGGGGTACGTGTTATGAAAGTGGTGCAGCGACGAACGTCGCGAAGCAATACTTTGTGCTGGGGCACATGTTATGAAGATGGCGCGGCGACGAACGTCGCGAAGATATACTTGGTGTCGGGGCACATGTCATAAAGGTGGCGTGGCGATGAACGTCATGAAGCAATCTTGGTGTCGGGGGCATGCATCATGAAGATGGCGCGGCGACGAACGTCGCAAAGCAATACTTGGTGCTGGGGGCACGTATCATGAAGATGGCGTATGGGCGCGCTTCGGGTGTCCCGAAGACGGTTCGTGATTCGAGTGTACCTGTCATAACAAGATAATGAATGCAACATGTAGTAATGACAAAGTTGGAAGTGATGGTATGCGGTCGTCGGACGACAGACGTCGCGAGGTTGATGGACAATGGACGTCGCGAGGTTGATGGACGACGAACGTCGCGAGGATGATGGACGACGGAGGTCGCTAGGTTGATGCACGACGGACGTCGCGAGGTTGATGGACGACGGATGTCCCGAGGTTTGATGCATGACGGACGTCTCGAGGTTGATGGATGACAGACGTCACGAGGATGATGGACGACGGACGTCGCGAGGTTGATGCACGACAGACGTCGCGAGGTTCATGCACGAACGTCCATAAACATCGTGGAGGTGCAAAGACTTGAGAAAACAAGTGCGCGAGGGAGCAGAGGCCATAGGCCAAAAATGGGGAAGGTCAAGGCCACCACCCCTGGGAAGCCGAGGCCGACCCCTTGGTGAGGCCGAGGCCAACCCTAAGGGTTGGCGAAGGCCAATGGCCAACTCCCATGAAGGGAGGCCAAGGCCACTCCCCCTTTGGGTGAAATTCGGGCTTGCCGACGGAAGGTGTTTTGATGGGCAATGACAAATCTGAAAGTTACATTACGACGAGCGTGTCGACGTGAAACATACCCGTGTGACGAACAAGGTGCCAAAGCCAGGTACGAAGTGTATGAAGCGATCAAAGCGCGAAAGGGACTTTGCGCGAAGAGTGAACAACCGGGGGGAAAGGCCAAGGCCAACACCCCATGGAGGTCGAGGCCGACCCCATGGACTTGGGGGAGGCCAAGGCCGACCCCATGGGTTTGGCCAAGGCCTATGCCCTTGACCTCGTCGCTTCGATTGAGCCAACAGTCGATGTTTTTGGTGAAAATGTGCTTAGGTGGTCGCGGCGCGACGAATGTGGTACTGTGAGTCACGATAGCGTGAAATCATTGGTGACTGAGTCGCGCGTGAGGCGTGTGAGGCAAAGAATGCAAGTGACTTGGGCGTGCGCACTTTGTCCGGTTCAAAGCGTTGAATACTGTGCTTGTGCGGACGTGTCACGCACAATGGGACTCCAAGTGGACCTTTGAGTGCGACCACAATAGGTTGGGAACACTATTTTTATCATTTCATATATTATTTTCAGTCATCATTTGTTGCTAAAAGCTAACAATTATTACTTAAGGTCATTTTTAACAATAAAAATTGGTAAGAACACTCATATAAAAAGTTGAAGATAATTTTTTAATTATTTTTCTGTCACTACCAATTCTTTTATTATTACTTGGCATATAAGTATGAGATTTTTTAATCACTACTTTACAGTTGTTGCTCCCGTGTGCAACGCACATGATAAAAGCTAGTAATGGGATGAAAGGAGAAGTTTTAATTATAATGAGGTAGAGCGGTTATTTAAAAAATGTTAAGAAGAATGACCTGGCTTAACTATTTTTTAATTTAATATAAGTATATTATGAAGGTGTATAATTTAATATTTGACTTAATCTCAAAACCGTATCCTCAAATTTACCCTCAGTACAGCTTTAGTACCCAAGTTTGAAGGTGTGCCAAAGAAGTATCCAACTTTAAAAAAATATACCAAATCAGTATCTCCGCCGACAGACAACAGACGTCATTAAAAAGTCCAAGGGACAAGACCGTCATTATGAAAAAAAAATGCCATCATAAAAACAGGTGGCACTATCACAACCATTCGATATTTTGTCTTCCTTAATTTAATCAAAACAAAAGAACTCCCGCCCCCCTCCTCTTCCATTTGTGACCAATTTATGACTCTTATCCATCACCCCATTTACTGCCATCACCCACCAAAACAGGGCTGGTGCAATCGACGCCTCCTTCTTCGTGGAGTTGCAACACCCAAAGAAACAAATTCCTCGACCAACGCTCCTGAAATCACGTGTGCGAAACCTGAATCTCGTAGCGACACGTCCATTAGTTCCACTTCCTGTACTAGACCGCAGCATTTTTTCACCCCTTTTGGTGTTAACGATCCAACATCTTCAAACAAATCAAACAAAATTTTATGGCTGACATTGGTTGAGCTTTTCTCTTTATGGGAGGCAAATTGGGTGCAGTGTGTGTGAGAGAAATGATGATGAACAACCTAAGACGTGCGTCGTTGTTGGCAAGCGATTGCGTCAGACCGGCGTTGATAGATCCCGGCATCAAAACGCGTAACCATTTTCATTGGAAAAGACTGGAGCTCCGTCGTCTTAAATCTTGGTGTTTGTCAAGCTCCCATTTCCCCTGCAAAGATGAGTATTTGAAGAAAACGAGATTCGAAAATGGAAAGATTGGTCATCACGAGCCCAGTAACGAGGATTCTCCGGGGATAAAAGTGCCGGTGGCGTCACTAACGTTAACGTCAACGCTGCTAGCGGGCGACCCGCCAGGAAATGACGTCACCGAGTCAGGGACTTTTTCTAGTTACGGTAACGACACGGTGGAGCTAGGGTTCGTCACGGGTGAGAGAGAAAGAGAGAGAGAAGATAGGGTGGGTATGTATTTATAAGGGGAAAGTAGGGAATGACCCCCTCTACTTTACATGTTCTGCGTTTTGCCCCCCTCCACTTCAAATTTAAACATTAAACCCCCCCACAGTTTAAGAAAATGAGCACAGTTAATTGACCGTAACAGATCTTTGTAAAATACCCTTTTTATCCTTCCATACAACCTCCAATTTTTCGGGAAGCATGTCCAAAGCCGTGCCCTTCTTCTACTTGTTCCTTTCTTCTACCTGTTCTTCACTCCTTTCCCCTTCCCATTCTCTGCATTTCCCGTTCCCCGTAGTTGTGGTTGTGATTGCGATTGGTGGCGGTTGGGTGTCTGGTGACGGGGCTTGGGAGTCATGGTCGCTGGCGATGGTGATTGGGAGTCGTGAGGTGACCGGTGTAGGTGATTGGGTTTGATGATCTATTGGGGTTTTGAAAATTGGGTTTGGTTATGCGGCCACGCTGATGGAGTTAGAGGCAGAGTGGATGGATCGGCGGTGCTGATTGATGTTGATGATCAATTGGGGTTTAGAATTCAGTATGGTTTTGGATGGCCGATTGGTGGCCCACGGCATGCGACATGAATGGTGGTTGTGCGGCGGCGTGTGTGGGTGCCTGGTGGAGGGACTGCTCCGACATTGGCCGTGGGAGGGCCAATCGATTGGTGGTCGTAGCATGGTTGGTCGATTGGTGGCGAGCAGGAGTCTGCGGTGGACATATGGGGACTCGGGTGTGCGGTGGTGGAGATGGTGACCGGAGCTCCGGCGTCCGTCACTGACTAAAGATCAGAAAATCTATCTCGCCCTTTTGTCGCTATGTCTTTCTCTCGTGCTCTCTCTATTCCTGGTGGAGACGGTGGCGGGTGGCCGAATTTTGACGAACAGTCACGAAGATGGTGGTCTATGGTGGCCAGTGATGGAAGTTGGTCTACAGTGGAAGGTTGGGGCTGCGATGGTAGCTGCGCTGGCTTGTGACAGTGGAAGGTGGAACGGTGAGTGTGTTGTTGTTGGTGATCTACGGTGGGACGGTGAGTGTGTTGCTGTTGCGGTGGGAGGTTAGGGCGTTGATGGGTGACGGTGGGTGTGTTGCTGTTGCGGCAGGAGGTTGCGACAGGAATGACTGTTTACGGCGGTGGGTGGTGGCTGCGATTGGTGGTCTATGGTGGCTTGTGGTTGTCTACGGAGGAAGGTTGGGGCGTTGATGGGTGACGGTGGGTGTGTTACTGTTGCGGCAGGAGGTGAAAGGAAAACAGGGGAAGGGAGAAAGGGAGAAAGAGAGAGACAGACAGACAGACAAGAAAACAGGGCATTTTGGTCCTAAAAATCAGGTTTTGGGCACCATATGGTTCCCTCCAAAAAAACACAGCTAGTTTGGATGTTTTTCGTTAACTGTGCCCATTTTCTTAAACTGTGGGGGGGTTTAGTGTTTAAATTTAAAGTGGAGGGAGGCAAAACGCACAACGTGTAAAGTAGAGGGGGTCATTCCCTACTTTTCCCTATTTATAATATATATGTGTATGTAATATGATATGTATATATAATATCTGATGTGTGTGTATATAATATGTATATATATATATATATATATATATATATATATATATATATATATATATATATAGACAGAGAAAGAGTAAATAATCAATTTACATCATGAATGTAAAAAAGAACGGTCCACGTCATCATGTGGACAGACTTTATGGCATTTTCATAATGACGGTTTTTTCCCTCAAACTTTTTAACGGCGTCAGTCGTCCGTTGGTCGAAGTACTGATTTGATATGTTTTTTTAAAATTGGATACTTCTTTGACACACCTTCAAACTTGTATCCTAAAACTATACTGGGGATAAACTTGAAGGTACAATTTTATAATTAGGCCTTAATATTTCTAAGAAAATTTTATGGTGGACGATGTTCTCACTTAATAACAGTTTAGATAATGTAGATGTGCTTCGTGATAGTTTTTGTTTGGTTTATATGCACATACAGTACTTGGGAAGTACATCCAATCGTGCAAGTGCACGTGCCAACTGCCCTTACTAAAGGATAAAAAGGTAGTGGTACCCTACCCTACGAAAGGGATCAAGTCCCCCAACTTTTGGTAGCACCATTCACATTCCCACCTTAAGGACTCGCACGGTACCATGGTCCTCGTGTACTAGGATCTCACAATAGTCGCTCCCAGTTGGCCTTTTCCTATAATGTCCCGTGAAAAAGAAATAAGAAGCTAAAGAGAAATTCAAGTACTTGAACAACCTTATAAAGGGTGCAAGAACCACATCTCTCTCTCTCTCTCTCTCTCTCTCTCTCTCTCTTTAACTAATACCGTTACAAGAAAAATGGAGGATCAATGCAGTACTCTTACCGGGGATTACCACTACCAAGAAGAGGTATGGACATTTCTTGGCCACTGCTTTCACAATATCTGGATTGTTTGAAGGTTCCGAGTAATTTACATTTTGCAACTACATTTACTTGACAGGGATTTGAGGAGTTGAAGCATGCTCTCTTGTATACAACTTTGGAGCTACAGACAACAATCCAGTGCGCCCATGAGGAACTTGCAACAAAAGCAGATGAATTGGTGTATCTCAGAGGTGTATTGACAAGGACCATTAAGGAGAGAGATGAAGCCCATTCCAAGTGCCAAAGTCTAATTTTGGACACTCTCTTGCTCCAACAACAACAACTACGTCAAGCAGAAGCTGCCTCTTTGATTGGGACAACCCGCAATGAAGACGAACCAACTTTCCTAGGGGGAGATTCCAAGTCCAACCATGGATTTTCCTCCTCGGGATGCGATGAAAACGTCACCGTGTCACCAGGTACAGAACAAATTCCTCCGTCTCCAATAGGTCCAGTACCGCTACCACCGTCACTATCACTGTCCGAAACAGACGTTATCGAAGAATTAGCCTCCAAAAAGGCATTGCCGCAGAAAGGGAAGTTCTTGCAGGCACTAATGGAAGCTGGACCACTTCTTCAAACGCTCCTCCTAGCCGGACCACTTCCTCAGTGGCAGTATCCACCCCCCCAGCTCAACTCAATTGACATCCCACCAGTGTCCATCTCATCCCCCGCGCCTCGGACCGACTGTTTCGGCAAAAAGGGGGGCTTAATGAAGTTTGAAGGGTCTGATTCGTCTTCCAACACCAAGAATCAAAAGGTTGTTCACCAATCACCGTTGACAAACATCTAGTTACTAGTGATCCTCCATAATTAGGTATCATATCCATCCTTTTCATACTGTTGAAGCATGAAAAGTGACTATCATGAAAGAGATGGCCATGATGCACCCTCTTTAGAGTTTAGTACTATAGCTTGCCTTAGAAATTAAGTAGGTTGGTACTACTGTCAGAGCGAGAATCTTTCATGCCAGAGGAGTCCTTGCATTACAGGGTCGTACTGCATGCCTTGGAGGTGTACATTTGCTCTGGCAAAAAGAGTTTTGCATGCGCTGATAAGAATGTTGGCGATCGAGCACTCTAATTATAACTACCAAGAAATTAGAGAGATCGAGGAAGAGGCACCATCAAAGCCTTTTAGCTTCTTTGTTGGATTAAGATCTACTATAACTACTCTGCTTTGCAAAATCAATTAGGGGTTTTAACTGTCCAAAGTAATGGACAAATTCTATATATGAAAACATTATCTTTCTCCTATATATAATTGTGAAAGTGCACCTGGGTGGATTTGATTTTGATGCTGTGGACCCTTTATGCTTATAAACTAGAGGATTAATCATAATGTACATCTGAAGTGGTGATTCTATGATCAGTGTTGCTGTTTTTAACTGAATTTGCAATGTATGTATATGATTCTTTTGCCATCATATGTCCATTTTTATGGAGCCTATACACCTACCGTGCATGGCCCCGTGTCTGCCACCAAAATGGACTTTTATCTACTTTATGCATTTCACTGTCATGCAAAGTGGAAATGAACCAAGAATCCATTGAAACTTAGGTCAGATTAAGATCTATATGAGCCCACATCAGGATCCAGTGGAAGGAGGTAAAATTAAGATCTATTAGCAGATATTAAATCGCTTGGTAGCAAGTTATCCTTTTGTAAAATTAAACAGATACCAGGGCCACAAGTAGAAAAAGCGCATGAGCTAACAAGGTCTGCGTTGCAGTTTCAATGTAATTTTGCAAATTAAACGAATACATTCGTCTCGTCGAAAAAAAAAAAAAAAGGGATCAAGTCAAGTTTATTATAGTGGAAGATATGGCGCCAAAACCTTAAAGTTCATTAGGCCATGTATTTGTATAGCCATCATCATTTGGTTGACCTCGCCCATACAACAAGGTCAACGAATGATATGAAAACTAAGAACTTTTGCGTTCAGTTGTTAGATTAAGGAGTGGAGGCCTTTCAAAGCATGTGATAGTTCTCTCTTTGAACGGGCTGTAGCGCCATTTCGGCGCAACTTTTTTGCTCTTGTGCACGCTAGTAGAAAATGGCAAGCCGGTGGGTGAAAAGGGGCACATGCAAGAGAAAACTTGCTAGTGTTGCAAGAAAAATGGGAAATGCGCCCCATCAGAAGTAATTTCCCTATCTTAACATGTTTTTATTAGCTTATACTCCTCTCAGATAGTACTTTCTTTGTTTTTACTCTTGTGTTTTCATAAAAATTATGTGTTGTTTCTTTCTTTACCATTTTCAAATTCCAGTTGGATCCAAACACTATGTTGCTAGCCCGTCCTGGCTATGCGTTTTTCACCGCTGGCACAAATTTTTTTTTAAGTGTTGGAATCACGCCTTTCCTCGAAGGGGTCGGCCTCCGGGCTTCTCCCGAAGGGGTCTTCTTGGGGTTTCCCTTGCTTTAGCTCTTTAGGGACTCCTTTCTCTTAGAGGCTCCTTCTCCTTGCCGCCTGGGGGCTCCCTTTATTTTATCACCTCTCTTCACCCCTTAAGGGCTCCCTTGCGTCACATCTTGTTCTCTCTTCCCATTTGAAGCTCAATACTCCAAGACTCCCGCCACTGCACTCGAGCGTCACGATGTCCAATTGTGCCCAAGCGTCGTCGCTGCTTCACGTGCCCCTAGCACGATCCCCGTCACCGTGCTCGATCGTAGCAACGCCTCTCCATGCTTGAGCGTCAACTTTACATGCCCATAGCACGACGTATGTTGGCACGCCGGAGCGTCGCAAAGCCAGACCGCACCCGAGCGCTGCCTCCTTCCATACATGCCCGCAGCACAATGCCCGTTGCCGGTCTCGTGACGTTAAGCAACACCCGTGCACTGTCCCTTGTCATATGCAACCCGGCACTCTTTCACTAGGCCGCGCCTATGCTCTATCGACGTGTCATATAATATGTCATAATAATTCAATTATTTAAGTCTTATTTTTACTTGTTCACTCATATGAATCATCTAGTGCTCCAAGTTGTAGTAAATGGTCAAACTATATTACATACCAAAGTTGGGGGTGATAGCGGAATAATTAAAGCTGGAGGATGACTTTTGGAGATACCAATTAAAATGGGGTTAATATGTAATTATAATTATAAATACTTAAGTCAGAAGAAGAGATAGGAAAGAGGGAAGGAAAAATTGGGTAACCAAGAGAGTGAGAAAGGAGGAAAGAAAAACTGGAAATTAGGGGGAGGGGGCAAGGGCCGATTTGGTCATATGTGGAATGATTGAAGGTGAGGGGGTTTCAAATAATAGGATGGAAAATCAAGGGAATCTAGTGAGGGGGCAGAAAGAGGAGTCAACAGACGCAAAAGAGAGGCTGAAATCAGCGTCAGAATTTCGACGACTGAAGTGTGAAATCCGATCAAGAGGACTGCAAATTATCAGTCAGCCTCCACCCTTTCTTGTTCGGATTAAAGGATTATTTTTTTTAATGCACGGGGCTTAGGTCTATATTCTGTGTCTGCATGTGTAAGGCTGTTGTACAGCCGTGAAGGGTGTGTGACTGTAACTATTTGCAGTGTGCGTGAAAGGAAGGGGCTACCAGGCAGCCGAGTTGTATGCAGTTATGGTGTATGTGAGCATGTGTGTACTGTCGTGTCGCTGTGTCTATATGTGTGTATATGTGTATTTAAATGTGTGTGTACAGTCGTGTGGCTGTGTGTGTACAGTCGTGTGGCTGCATGTGGCTCTGTGTGTGTGCCCGCGTGCCGCGTGTGTGTGTGAAAACTGGGTGCACTGTGTGTCATGGGTGTGTATGCAGCAGAGGAAAAGGGGCTACTAAATGTGGCTATATGGGTGTGCGGACGTGTATGTGCATCTGTGTGTGTTTTGTGTGTGTGTCTATTGGGAGAGAGGGAGAGAGAGAGAGAGAGAGAGAGAGAGAGAGAATGTGTATGTGTGCAGCCGCTTGTGTGTATTTGAGTACAGCTGTGTGTGTGTGTGTGTGTGATGTGTTTGCAGCCTTGTGGTAGTGAATGTGGTGTGCGTGTATGTGTGAATTGTTTGCAATGTGTGGTATGTATGTGCGCGCGTGTGTGTGTTTATATACGGTGGAGTGTGTACGTGTACTCTTTGTGTGAATTGGGTGTGTGTAGGTTGGGGGTGTGTGTGTGGGTATAGTGTATGCATGTGTGTTTGCATGAGTATATATACAATAGGGTGTGTGCGTGAATCTCTGTGTGTGTAATGTGTGTGCAGGTTTGTTGGGGCTGGGGTATACACAGTCTCTGTGTGTGTATGTATGTATGTATGTATGTATGTATGTATGTATGTATGTGTGCGTGTGTATACTGTGTGTGTGTGTGTAATGTGTGTAATGCGTGTGAACCATGTCTATGTAGTGAATGTGCCTGTTTGTGTGTAAACAGTGTGTGCGACAGTATAGATAGTGCTGTATTCTATGTGCAGGGGTAACCTTGTGGTTGTGTTAATGTACCATGTGCTTGTGTATGTGTACCGGGCCTCACTATGGATATTTTTGGACAAGGATTAGCGCATGAGTACGTTGTGATTAGGAAAGGGGGTCGAGGCATGTTAATGCTGCGAAAAATAACGTGCAATCGCTTATTAAATAATAAATTTGGTGGAGAAGGATTAAGACCGAACTTGAAGTAGTTCCAAGGTATTTAGCGATCCAAGGTATTTACATGTGTAATCGGATATATTGGTTGCTTAAAGCATTTTAAGAATTGTTATCACGATCGATTTTAACCGTTTGCTAAGAAAATTAGAATTGCCATGGGATGCTTTATTTACTAAACATTCATAAACTTGTTTGCATAAACAAGAGGGAAATTCTTTTGGTTACTGTGTCCCATATCTAACATGAGAATGTTAGATTTTTGGCCCTTGTCAACGGGGTTATGTAGGTTGACGTAATGTGCATATTATTACCAGTGGCCGCCCCTACTTCCACAATATGTTAATCTCGAGGTGGGATTTCGGTCACAAGTCAGTGGATCTATGTCGGTGATCGTGGTCTACCCTTTGAGGGAGAATACTTGCCAGGTTTATGGCATATCAGTTGGGAAACCGGACGTATTCTATTAAATGGCCACTATTCTTACTAAGGGGAGATCACAAAAATAAAGAGTTTAACTAACCAAATGGTTTACCAATAGGTCAACCGGACGGTAGTCGGTAAGTATTCTTCTTGAAAATCCAAACCAATCGACTTATACCCCATGTATTTATACCCAAGAATAACCACTACATTACCATAAGTACCCCACCTTTTTCAAACATTTTACCAGAAAACCCAAAACCAACCCAATGAAAAACCGAACAGTTAGTCAGTACCTAAACTTTTTCAAGTACTTTTTCAAAATTCCAAAAATAACCACTGATTAGCTGGACGGTTAATCAGTAACCTTTTTTTTTCAGAGACTTTTTCAAAAACACCTAAAAATAACCTACTATTTAACCAGACGTTTAGTCAGTAACTATCTTTCTGGAAACTTTGGCGGAAACATTTGAAAGTACCCCATAGAGTAACCGGACAATGTACCCCAAACTCAGACGGATTGTCAGTAGCCATCTCTGGGACACTTTCTTACACATCCCAATGATTATCGGTCGGTTTACCCGCGAGGATAACTGAACGGTTAGTCTTATTCAATCTCCCTGAATAAGAAATATGGTTTCCTATGTGTCTCATGTGATTAGATTTTTGTATTTCATTCTCTATGCAGTTAAGGGTAAGAAACTCTGGTATGGGGATTCGTCTGGAAAGCTCACAAGAACCCCAATGGCCGAAGAATTCCCGTAGGTTGGTGATTTTGTCCTCATCCTTAGCGAATTGCAGAAAGATTTTTAGGCCAAGTTCTCAACTCTGGCAGCTCAACATGCGAAAATCGTTTGAGATAGAGAATTTCTCATGAAGAAAGACAGAGAGGATCAAGAGGGAGAACCTAAGGTGGAATAGAAGAAGGCTGAATTTGATTGGTAATATAAGTCAGAGGATGATGAAGGAAAAGTCACGGCCCAGAATGGAAAAAGTTGGTCTCGCTTGAGTCCGAGGTTGCCAGAATGATAACAGCAAACGGCCTCATGGGCCTTAATGCTCTCACCTTGGACCCCGATGAAGACTTTCTCCAAAGTTCCAGATACCCAACATGGATAAGTTCCATGCTTCAACTGATCCTAGGATTCATGTTAAAACGTACATGCAAGCGTTGGCTCCTTATGGAGTCAACCAAAACCAGTTGATCTAGCTCTTGCACCGTACTTTGATAGGAGCTGCTTCTCGATGGTTCCACACTCTTGATGAGGCTCGAATATGAACATAGAAAATGAGGTATGAGAGTTTGAAAACTAGTACGAATATAATGCAGATTTGGATTTCACCCGAAGAGATTTAGAGACCACTAAACAAGAGCAGAAGAATAGATATTTGCATTCATAATCTGATGGAGGAAAGGTAGCTCAAATGGTTAACTGCCTTTCGAAGGAGGAACAAGTTAATATAAATGAATAATATGTTGCCGGTGTATCGTGAGTACATCTTTGGGCATTATCACACCCAGTGTTAGTAAAAGCGCGCCTAGGCGCAAGGTGCGCTCAGGCTCACAACCCTCGCCTAGGCTAGGCGCAGCGCGTTCAAGTAGGCGCACGCCTTGTGCTCCTAGGTGCTCATGCGCTAGGCGCTTAGCAAGGCAGGAGGCGCGAAGCTAGGCGCATATGTTTCTGGCCGTTGGATGTTATATCATCTTGTTACATGAGCCATTGGATCTTGTTTTATTTTTTAGCTTTCTTATTACTAACCCAAAGTCTAAAATCCCCAAAATCCCCAAATCCAAATCAATTTCACTGTCTGCGTGCGACTGTTCATCCTTGCTCTGGTGACCTCGTCCCTCCTCTTCCTTGCTCCTGTGACCGGTCGCCATCGTCGCTGCCATTGCCTGTCCCCTCGCCGTCGACCGCTAGCTGCTCTGCTGCCTCTGTCAACGCAGCGGCGCTGCTCTTGCCGTAGCTACTCTGCTGCTCCACAGCTCCACCCGTTGGTTTGTCTCTCTCTCTCCCTCTCCCCTCTTCACTCCGTCATCAGACTGTCACTCCCTCCTTGCTTTCGGCCCTGAACAGCGAGACCGTCTCTAACTTTCTATTGATCCCTGTAGAAATTTTGGTTGTAGTGTTGTACTTGTACATACCTGCTTGCTTTTGTAGCTAGCTGGAATTATACATTACTTACACAGTTACACTTGAATAATTATCCATGCACTTGTGTGTCTGATCCACGGTACTGCTATTTCTTGTTTTGAAGGTTATTATTGTGAAGCACAAATAGCTCTTGAATTGGGCATGGCTATGACATTCGTTTTCTTTACTTAAACGAGTGGGAATTGGATATTCGTACACGTTGCTTGACTATGAGAAGTTCGGAAATGGGCTCATTATGCTCGATGATGAGGATGGTGGCGTTATGTTCACTTAGAATTTAGTAATTTGTTATTTTTCAGTGGATTTAAGATTTTTTTTAATGTTAGACATTTGCTAAATTATGATGTTATGAATTTTGGAACTTTTTCTAGTGTTTGGAACTTTGTTAATTCTTATGTTCTTAATTTTTTTAAACGTAATTTTATTGTTTTAATGCACTATTATTTATTTATTTTAATTTTGCGCCTTGCTTCGAAAAGGCGCGCGCCTGCGCCTTGCACCTTGCTCCTTGTGCCTAGGCTCCAGGGATCTTTTGCTCCTTAGGTGCGCCTGCGCCTTTAATAACACTGATCACACCTCTTTCAAGGCTTTGCTGGGACCCTTGGCACAGATTGAAGATGCTATTAACAAAGAAACCATATCTCATGAGACCAAACTCAGAGGTTATCAAGCCGGCACAAGGAGTTCTACTGCTCAGTGACCAATAATGTTAACAATGTCCGAGCACAGCAAGTTGCGTCGCCGGAACCCAATACTGAACCACGACGAAAGTTTACTTTATTCAATTCTCCCTTGCCTAGGGTGTTTGAGCAATTTCTACGAAGGGAAATGATCTCCAAGTTACCCCCTACCACGCACCGACAGTTATACCCGAAGGATACGATGTTCAGATATTTTGTGCATTCCACCAAGGAAAAGGACATTCCACGAAGAGATATGTCACCATCAGACATGCTATCAAAGATATTATTGACAATGGTGAAGTATCCCTTCCAACTAAGCCAAATGTGCTGAAAGAACCCTTGCTTTCTCGTAAGGTTAATATGATCAATGATGTTTAGTGAGTGTTAGATCTTTCTCCATTCATAATACCCGTTTGGTAGTACGTGGATGTTTCATCCGTTTATGTTCAAGTACCTTTGTCAAAAATTTTCAATGTGATTTTTTGGAAAGAATTGATGGAAGGAGAAGCTTAAACTGTAGGTGAAGAATACTAGTACGAAGATACATGTTTCATCTTCAAACTCAACGCTGTCGGGTTACATTTAGATAGGTCTAGTCGAGCCTACCAGACAGCCAACCAGCTAGCTATCTCAGATCCTTTGTTCTTGCAAGACCCGCCAGATGACAAAGTGCTCCAACATTTGAAGAAAAATTCGACGTTTCTATCTAAGGATTGTTGTCAGCCTCCTACTCCCATAGGTAGGCTCTATTCAAACTGTTTAGCAAGGAGTCAGGTCCCTATCCAAACCAACATGAGGAGTTGTCTCAGGTGCTTGGAGCCATTCGTTACCAATATGTTCTTACATTCTTTGAGGTCAATTTTTTGAAGAGAGGACCAAGCAATAATGACCCGTTTCACATCACCATGCGAGCTCGATGAGAAAATCCCTTTAATCCTCATTAATAATGGTTTTGCCCTCATTGCTTGCCCTTTGTGTATTGTTCAAGTTCTTAGTATTGACCCTTTAAAGTTCACCCTAGTGAGCAAAGCAGTGAGATCCTATGACAACACTAGGCATGGGTCATTGGTACGATTAAGCTTCCCATCACTCTCGGAATAACTAACTTCGAAGTTGAATTCCAAGTGCTAGATAGCCCTGTCGTCTTCAACCTCTTTCTTGGAAAGCCATACGTTAGCCTTATTGTTGAACAACCTGGGCTTACATCTTGTTTTGATGATAACTAGACATTGATTATGTTCTAATGTGTGCTTTGAATGGATTCTTAATAGGTATATACACTCATGAAGAACATTTGAGAAGTTAGATATATAGATTAAAGCCAAAGAAGCTTAAAGCTATAGTGGACATGCTATAAGAACTTCATCAAGTTCAATGTCAAAGAGCAACAAGGAATGCATAGGCTAAGTTACTATGAATTATGATTGATTTTTTATTATCATATAACTAGTCTTGGTCTGATGCTTGGATTGATGCCTCTAACCAAAAATGACCTTAGGACACCTTGTGCATTGCATGTGAGTTAATAACTTTCACACAAGTATGTTTCTTGAAAAAGAGTGACCTTTGGAGTTTATTCATACTTTCTCAAAAATGTTTTTGGTACATCTTTTAATATTTTGATAAAACTTTTCATTAGCTTTCTAACACAAAAAGGGCACCTCAATCAGATTTTCTAGATAAAGTTTTGTCCAAAATAAGAAAGGGGTTTTGTAAGGCAATCAAATAATGGGTAGTGAAGGAATACAGTCCACTACATTGGGAATACAGTCAACTTTATTGACCGTTAGATGAAAAATAATGGCTAGTTTTGCCCAAAATCATGCCAAATCTTCCAATAACGGCTATATTTGATATCCACCTGTTGCTGCTAAAAATATGCTCTGCGTATTTTGCGGAACCCAAGCTTGGACCGATGACCTGCAAGACAGAAAACGAGTGACCGCCGGGTGGGGTTCCCGGCGGAGAACTCTCCGATGCTTAAGTCAGAGCGTAGCTACAGAATAGTAACTCTGAAAAAGCATGAATTGTGTAGTTGTCCCATACCTGGAGGGGTAGACCCCTTTATATAGCTGTAGGAGAAGACTCCTAGTAGGACTGGGCTTTGGGCCAGATGTGTTAGGATCGCGTTAGAATCCTCGAGGATCACGTCACAATCCCAAATAAGATAATCATTGATCTCCCAGTTTGACTGGGATTGCCTGATATTCCCCAATTATTGGAAGTTATATTTGAGTTATATCATAAACCCCCCACTTCTTTAGCTAAAATGTTTGGCTGAGGAAGTTTATACCTCGTGTCTTGAGACATGCGTCAGATTTGTAAGTTGAAACCAATAAAATAACCCTAAGGGGGGGGGGGTGAATAGGGTTTTAAGACTACTTTAAAAATTAACAAACAACAAACCTCAATCTCAATAACTTAAATGAGCAAACAACCAATCTCAACACAAATGTAAGATGATAATGTAAAGAGAGAAAGGTTTAGAGATACTTGACAAGGAGAATTAAATGGTTCGGCTTGATATACCCACAAGCCTACGTCCACCCCTTCAAGGAAGTCCCTTGAAAGGCCCTAGAATCCACTAGTATGATCTTCCTTACGGGTCAAGATCGAACCTCTTACAATCCCTTGATGCTATGCCCACATGAAGAACAAGCTTTAACAAACCCAAAGCTCTAAAGCTTGACAACCCCAAGCTTTGATACAAGAACCTTTCAATGAAGAAATGTGTACAAGATTTCACTCTCAAGAAGTAGATGAGTACAAGTTTAAGCACTAGAATAAGAGAGATGAGTGTATGATGACTTATGAAAGTGTATATCTCTCAAATGTAAGCTCACAATAAATGCTCTCTTGAAAAGGATGAGAAATCAATGAAACAAGAGAGATTTGAACAATTGCTTTGATCTTTGAGAATATGAAGGATAAGAGAGCTTTGAATGCAATTGATGAATCAAAACTATGCCCAAGATGAGTATTTAGAGGTGGGAAAGAATATGACCGTTTGGAATTAGGTGGAGCATTAAATGCGCCAAACGGCTATTGCAGTCGACTGCAATGTCCCATTGCAGTCGACTGTATTCCCAAAGTAGCCGTTGGAAATTCAAAATTTCCAACTTGCAGTCGACTGTAATCCAATGCAGTCGACTGTAATAGGCTACTGGAAGTATTGCAGTCGACTGCATTCCAATGCAGTCGACTGTAATACCTCACTGCCCAAGTTGCAGTCGACTGCAATCCAATGCAGTCGACTGCATTCCAGAAAATGCAGTTTCCTAATTTTCAAAGAATGAAAAACTTTTATGCATGCAAGGGAAACCTATGGGCAAATTCTAGGTATACAGTCATCGTAACGATCATCTCTCTACGTCTAGTTTACAAAGAAGGAAATAAAGCATTGTAAAGTTCAATCGACGAAATCCTTCTTTGATGCGTTCTGTTGAGAGTCTTTAAACGATTTGCTCGTCTAATTTTCCATTTGCATGAGTGTGAGATTGTTCCTATTGCTTCATCAACTCAATGCATGTTAGACAGCATAATCATCAATGTTAGTTATCATCAAAATCAAATATAATCCTAGGTTAAATAACCGTAGGGTTAACAATCTCCCCCTTTTTTATGATGACAAACATTGATTCAAAAAATATGAGATATATAAGATAATGAACGCAAAGAAGCATGACAATCTCAATTATAAACCATAAGGGGTCATGAGAAGAAATCATAAAAGGCTCCCCCTAACTCAAGTAATATATGCTCATATCAAATCCACATGAATCAACAATATTCAACAATATTTTCTCCCCCTTTTGACATCATTAAAAAAGATCAAGGGTGTGTGTGAAAGTGATCAACTTATGTATCCATCCATGGATAATCAATATAGCCAACAAGGGCATTTAAACAAGAGAAAAAAAAAATAAATACTTGAATAACCATCAAAAGGTGTACCAAGCACATGTATGAAAATAACACATAAATTTTAAACCAGAGGCAGTAAGATAAGCGTGAATTAAGAGTGCTAATGCAATACTAAGAGTAGGATCCATGATAAGTTTTTGAGATACATAATAGAGTTTGATAAGCATAAAAAAAACATAAAGCATGTCCTAACGCCTAAGGACCCGATGGTGGAGGAGGGGGATGAAAGATGTCCTCCTCGGGACACTGAATCCCACAATGATCCTCCATGCGAGAAAGGCGTCGACTGAGCTGGCTGTGGGCAAGATCCATCCGATTGAAACCGGCATGCATATGCTGTTGCATCATATCTAAGCGTGTGAGGATCGCTTCATATCTGGAACTAGAAGGACCGGAAGAAGTGCCCGCCTCATGTGTACTCGGAATGATCAACGGAGGTGGATCACGATCAAACCCATCACCGGCATCTCCCCCAGCATCATCATCAGCATCAGCAGCATCATCATCACCATCAGCATCATCATCAGCATCACCATCATCATCATCCTCATCATCATCATCGACAATGACATTTTCCAATTCAGGCTCAGGTAAGAAACGGTTACGATCATCTCAAAGGCCCTTCCTACGAAGGGTAGAGCAGTCTAGTACGATGTGCCTAGTAACCTCAATATACTCACCCAGAAGAGGTATGTCAAAGGCAGCAAGAATGTGAGTGAGTAGGAGGCCATAAGGTATAGCTAAGGCAGGATGTGAGGCGCTCCTAATCATGTTTAACATGATGAGACGAGGGAGGTTAAGCGGTGTGCCTGAGCGAAAGAAGGTCAAGAGCTGAACGTCTAAGTAAGAAACGAGTGAAAGACCGCCGGTTCGAGGAATGAAGTTATGAGCGATGATATGATGGAACAGATGAGAGAGAGGAGGTAGGTCACGTAGGCTGGGTTTGCTCGCAACCCGAACCTGTCGACAATGAAGTGTGTGTCGAAGCTGTTCCTCAATAGTAAAAGGTCGGTCAAACCAATGTGACTGACCAGCGACAGGGATCATTTCTAACGAAAAAGAGAAGCCACTATCGGGGAGGTCTAGAAGAGTGGCTAGACGTGATTGTGAGAATGAAATGCGGCGTCCAAAAACATAGGATGAGAGGGTACATGACTCAGAGGAAATGTTCCAAGTCAAATTCGCATAAAATAAGCGGATTGCATCAGGATAATATAGAATAGTGTTCCTATCGGTGAGGCGATCTAGATAACAATCCTGAAGGCATCTAAGTACACCTATGTTGAAAAGGAATGGAGTATCCAGTCGCAAACCTGGAGTCAAAGGTGAAGAGAGTTGTGCAGAAAAGCGATCGGCAGCCTCGCGGTTCTGATATCGATTTTGATCAAACTCGACCGCGATAGGCTCGGGCTCGGGCTCGGGCTCGGGCTCGGGTGCAGCTCGTGAGCAAGATGAACTGGCACGTGCACGTTTCTCTCTTGCCATACTTGAAATAGTCTAAACAGAGAAATGATAAATGTAAGATAAAAGAATATGCAAAAAAAATGAATTTTTTTTTTAAGATAAACCCTAATTTATGCAATTTTGGGAAAAATTCAATTTTGGACAAATTGAATGAAATTAACCACGTACAATTGAGTAATAGACATAACTAAGCATGAATCAAATGATGAAACATGTAATTGCATAAACAATTTGAAGAAATTTTGACAAGTGAAGAACCCTAGTTTATGAAAATTGGGAAAATTCGAATTTTGCATGAATACAAGTAATTAAACTATGTAGAATCATGTAATAAGCATCCCTAAATATGAATCAAGCATTAAATCATATAGAAGCATGCTAAAAAGAAGTAGATCTGAAGAAATATTCTATAGAGAGCAATTCGAATTTCAACCGATTATGAACAATGTAGATGAAATGGATTAGAGAAAGTATGTAAATCATGAAGTAAAATGAGATTTGGGAGGATTTACGTACCAATTTCAAGCCAAACGGAGGAGAATTGAGTCCAAGGAGAGATGAGAGCTTCTTTTCGAAGAGAGAAAGAGTAGAGAGAGAAGGATTCTGCAGAAGAAGAGATCTGGGCACGATTTATGCCCTTCCCCCGTAATGCAGTCGACTGCATTCCCCAATGCAGTCGACTGTATTGACCAATGCAGTCGACTTCAATGCACAAAGTCAATCAGTCTTAAAAAAAGATTATACATATGTATATAGCAATAAAAGTGTGCAAATATATTTTTTTTTATTTTTAAGATAAATAAATATCAATAAAACCAACGATGTTTGGAAAGGAAAAATCAACCAAAGCATGCTATAAGCATATGAGATAATGCTCAAGCATGTAAAGAGCAACTAGCACAAAAATAACCTAGTCACACAGGCGAAGACATGTCAAGTTCTCTTCTAAGAGCGGTAAACCTCTTTGCATCTAACGGTTTAGTGAAGATATCCGCTAATTGGTGATTTGTGTCCACGAAATCTAGAACAATATCACCCTTTTGCACATGATCACGGATAAAATGGTATTTGATTTCTATGCGCTTAGTGCGTGAATGTTGGATGGGATTTTTGCTCAAATCAATGGCACTAGTGTTATCGCATAAGATAGGTAGGTGATCATACTTGAGTCCAAAATCCAAAAGGGTTTGTTTCATCCAAAGAATTTGTGCACAACAAGCACCAACCGCCATATATTCGGCTTCGGTGGTAGAGAGTGCAACCGAGTTTTGCTTTTTGGAACTCCAAGAAACAAGAGAGTGTCCTAGGAATTGGCAACCTCCACTAGTACTTTTTCGCTCGATTTTACAACCGGCAAAATCGGCGTCGGAGTAACCAATTAGGTCAAAAAATGATGTGTTTCTAGAAAACCATAACCCTAAATCGTGAGTGCCCTTAAGATATTTAAGGATTCTCTTTACGGCAACTAAATGAGATTCCTTAGGACAAGCTTGAAATCTAGCACATAAACAAACACTAAACATTATGTCGGGTCTACTTGCGGTAAGGTAAAGGAGTGATCCAATCATACCTCGATAGCGTTTAATATCAACATCCTTACCCTTTTCATCTTTATCAAGCTTTAATGAAGAGCTCATTGGAGTGTCAAAAGCATTTGATGCTTCCATGTCAAATCTCTTGAGTAGCTCTTTGATGTATTTGGCTTGGTTGATAAAGATTCCATCCTTGCTTTGTTTGATTTGCAATCCAAGGAAGAAAGTGAGTTCTCCCATCATGCTCATTTCAAACTCCTTACTCATACAAGAAGCAAACTCTTCGCACAAGGATCCATTAGTAGCACCAAATATAATATCATCAACATAAATTTGCACCAACAATAAGTCCTTGCCCTTAGATTTGATAAACAGAGTGGTGTCAAGTTTTCCTCTTGAGAAATCATTTTCTAAAAGAAAACTACTTAGCCTTTCATACCAAGCTCTAGGAGCTTGTTTTAAACCATAAAGAGCTTTGCTAAGCTTGAAAACATGGTTTGGAAATTTTTCATGCTCAAAGCCGGGAGGTTGAGCCACATAAACCTCCTCCGAAATAAAACCATTTAGAAAAACACTCTTGACATCCATTTAAAAGAGTTTAAAATCTCTATAGCAAACAAAAGCTAAAAGCATTCTAATAGATTCAAGTCTAGCTACCGGTGCATAAGTTTCATCAAAATCAATTCCTTCCTCTTGGTTATAACCTTAGGCCACTAATCTAGCCTTGTTTCTAACCACGATTCCGGATTCATCAAGTTTGTTTCTAAATACCCATTTTGTGCCTATAATCCTATAGTTTTGAGGTTTAGGCACAAGGGTCCAAACTTGATTTCTTTCAAATTGAACTAGCTCTTCTTGCATAGCAAGCATCCAAGATTCATGATGTAGAGCTTCGGAGAAGTTCTTCGGTTCAATTTGGGAAAGAAACGCTAAATTAACATGTTGTTGAAGAGAGCGTCGAGTTCTTACTCGAAGGATTACCTAAGATTTGATCACTTGGATGATCCTTTTTGTAAGTCCAATCTTTTGGTAATTCTTGAGAGTAGTCCGAGTTTGAAACATCATTGCTTGCTTCCTTGTCTTCCTCTTGAGAGCTTGATTGTTGTTCTTCTTGAATAATTTCTTTGTGGTTGTCTTGTATTGTTTCACTTATATCCAAAGTTCTCATGTCATTGTCCATATCATCTACATTAACAATGTTAGTCCTCCGAAGAAAAGGATTAGTCTCATCAAAAGTAACATTAATGGATTCTTCAACAACCAAAGTACTTTTATTATAGACTCTATATGCCATACTATTATTAGAGTAGCCAAGAAAAATACCCTCAAATGTTTTGGAATCAAATTTGCTAAGGTGATCCTTAGTATTTAAAATAAAGCATTTGCAACCAAAGACTCTAAAAAAGCTCACCTTAGGTTTCTTATCATTAAAAAGCTCATAAGGGGTTTTTAACAAAATTTTTCGCAAGATAACTCTATTGAAAACAAAACAAGCACAATTGACCGCCTCCGCCCAAAAGTACTTAGGTAAACCATATTCGTTAAGCATTGTTCTTGCCGCTTCTTGCAAAGACCTATTCTTTCTTTCGGCAACACCATTTTGTTGAGGAGTTCTAGGAGCCGAAAAATTATGTGATATCCCAAAGTCATCACACAAGGCTCCTATTTTTGAATTTTCAAATTCTCTACCATGATCACTTCGAATGTTGGATATCAAATATCCTTTTTGATTTTGAATACGTTTTGCAAATGAAGTGAACACATTTAGAGATTCATCTTTGGTGGCCAAAAAGAAAGTCCAAGTATAGCGAGAATAGTCATCAACAATAACAAAACAATATGATTTACCACCAAGACTAGTAGTAGGGATTGGTCCAAATAAATCCATATGAAGTAATTGCAAGGGTCTAGAAGTAGATACCATTTTCTTCGGTTTGTGAGAGACTTTCTTTTGCTTACCCATTTGACAAGCATCACATACTTTGTCTTTCTCAAACTTGATCTTCGGGAGTCCCCTCACAAGTTCTTTGCTTGAAATATCCTTCAAATGCTCCATATGCATGTGTCCAAGTCTTCGATGCCAAAGCCAAGATGTCTCACTAATAGCACTAAGACACTTGACATCTTGGTTAGCTAGATCATTCAATTGAATAGAGTAAACATTGTCATCTCTATTTCCTACCAAAATAGTTTCATTATTCTTCAAGGATTGTATAGTGCAATGAGAAGCCTCAAAGATTACTCTAAAACCTTTATCACTAAATTGACTAATACTTAGCAAATTATGCTTCAAACCTTCAACATATAACACATTCTCAATTGAATGTGGTTCTTTACCTATAGTTCATTTACCTTTGATTTTTCCTTGTGCGTTGTCACCAAAGGTCACTTTTCCTCCTTCTATAAGATCAATTGAGGTGAAAAGAGATATGTTGCCGGTCATATGTCTTGAGCATCCACTATCAAGAATCCACTTCTTGCTACTAGATTTTGCTTTGAGACATACATATAAACACAAATCAAGTAATGACTTTTGGTACCCATATTTTCTTGGGTCCTTGGGTGTTAGTCTTGCATTTGTAATCTTGACCTTTCACAACCCACATCTTCTTTCTACCTCTAACATAAACAATTCTACAAGGACAATAATTAGTCGTATGCCCTTTCTTGTTGCACCAACCACAATGTGTAAATGGTGTGCAATAGTTCTTTGGTTGTTTTGAATGAGTATTCAACCTAGCTTGTTGTTGAAAGATTTTAGGAGGTAAGGCCAAGGGATCTAATCCAAGACCACCTTTGTTTAGGCCAAATCTTTGGCGTCCAAGCATGACATCCAAATTGTTTTGACCATCAACAAATTTTTGAAGACATTTTTTCAAATCACAAATCTCAAGTTTTAAATCTTCATTTTGTTTTTCTAAAACCAAAGTTTTGCAAGAGATTTGTTTTGAGCTAGGAGTGTTAGCAATCAATTCAACCAAGTCATTATTCACATGTTTTACATATAAATGGTTGGAAATGCAATCATTCTTGGCATGCAACTCATTATTTTCCACTCTCAACTTCTCAATTTGCTTATTAGCCTCAAGGAATTTTTTTGATAAAATAATATTTTTCTTAAAAATTTTCTTGGATTCCTCATATAGGCTATCATAAGCATCTTCGAAGCTTTCACTATCACTATCACTACCGGAAAAGGAGCTTACCTCATCATTTGCCATGAAGCACACATTTGCTTGTTCGTTCTTCTCATCATCTTCATCACTTGAATCGAAGTCACTCCAAGTTGGAGTATGTTCGGCATTCATTGCTTTTTCCTTCTCTTTGTTCTCTTTCTTGGAGAGTTGTCTCCTTTTAACTCTTTCCCATACATCTCTTCTTTCCTTCTTTTCCATTTTGTATATGGGACAATCCATCTTCATGTGTCCCGGCTTGTGGCATTTGTAGCAAAGCTTCTCTTCGTTGCTAGCATTTTGTTGCCTTCTCCCACCATTCCTTCTAAACCTCATGAACTTCTTGAAGTTCTTTGCAATCATTGCAACATCCTCTTCATCAAATTCTTCTTCATCATCGCTTGACTCAAGGTTTGAAGATGAAGCTTTAAGGGCAATTGATGTAGGCTTCTTCTTGACGTCTTCTTGATCAAAGGTCTTGATTTGCATTTCGTACGTCATAAGTGAGCACATCAATTCATCAAGAGGAAAGATATTGAGATTCTTCGATTCTTGAATGGCGGTGATCTTTGCATCCCAAGCTCTTGGTAAGGACCTAATCACTTTTCTTACAAGATCACCATTAGTGAATTCCTTGCCCAATTGCTTCAAAGGGTTTACAATGTTAGTGAAACGAGTATTCATATCCGTAACGGATTCATTTGGAAGCATATGGAATAACTCATAATCTCTAAACAATAAGTTCATCTTGGAATCTCTAAGGAGAGAAGTTCCTTCATGAGTAACTTGAAGAGTATCCCAAATACTCTTAGCGGAATTACACATAATGACTCTATTGAGTTCATTAGTGTCTAAAGCACAAACAAGACAATTTTTCGCTCTAGCATTCATACAAATCATCTTTTTATCATGATCACTATACTCCGATTTGGATTTTGGCTCTTCAACCTTGTCAACCACCTTTATTGGAACGTATGGGCCATTCTCAACAATATCCCACATCTCGTAGTCTTGAGACTCTAAGTAGATTTTCATCTTAACTTTCCACACACTATAATTGGTCCCATTAAACAATGGAGGCCTAGTGGTAGAACTACCCTCCATACCCCCAACGTAAGCCATGATCGATTAACTCTCTTGGCGTTACCCAATATAACAAGAGCCGAGGCTCTGATACCACTTGAAACCAATAAAATAACCCTAGAGGGGGGGTGAATAGGGTTTTAAGACTACTTTAAAAATTAACAAACAACAAACCTCAATCTCAATAACTTAAATGAGCAAACAACCAATCTCAACACAAATGTAAGATGATAATGTAAAGAGAGAAGGGTTTAGAGATACTTGACAAGGAGAATTAAATGGTTCGGCTTGATATACCCACAAGCCTACGTCCACCCCTTCAAGGAAGTCCCTTGAAAGGCCCTAGAATCCACTAGTATGATCTTCCTTACGGGTCAAGATCGAACCTCTTACAATCCCTTGATGCTATGCCCACATCAAGAACAAGCTTTGACAAACCCAAAGCTCCAAAGCTTGACAACCCCAAGCTTTGATACAAGAACCTTTCAATGAAGAAATGTGTACAAGATTTCACTCTCAAGAAGTAGATGAGTACAAGTTTAAGCACTAGAACAAGAGAGATGAGTGTATGATGACTTATGAAAGTGTATATCTCTCAAATGTAAGCTCACAATAAATGCTCTCTTGAAAAGGATGAGAAATCAATGAAACAAGAGAGATTTGAACAATTGCTTTGATCTTTGAGAATATGAAGGATAAGAGAGCTTTGAATGCAATTGATGAATCAAAACTATGCCCAAGATGAGTATTTATAGAGGTGGGAAAGAATATGACCGTTTGGAATTAGGTGGAGCATTAAATGCGCCAAACGGCTATTGCAGTTGACTGCAATGTCCCATTGCAGTCGACTGTATTCCCAAAGTAGCCGTTGGAAATTCAAAATTTCCAACTTGCAGTCGACTGTAATCCAATGCAGTCGACTGTAATAGGCTACTGGAAGTATTGCAGTCGACTGCATTCCAATGCAGTCGACTGTAATACCTCACTGCCCAAGTTGCAGTCGACTGCAATCCAATTCAGTCGACTGCATTCCAGAAAATGCAGTTTCCTAGTTTTCAAAGAATGAAAAACTTTTATGCATGCAAGGAAAACCTATGGGCAAATTCTAGGTATACAGTCATCGTAACGATCATCTCTCTACGTCTAGTTTACAAAGAAGGAAATAAAGCATAGTAAAGCTCAATCGACGAAATCCTTCTTTGATGTGTTCCGTTGAGAGTCTTTAAACGATTTGCTCATCTAATTTTCCATTTGCATGAGTGTGAGATTGTTCCTATTGCTTCATCAACTCAATGCATGTTAGACAGCATAATCATCAATGTTAGTTATCATCAAAATCAAATATAATCCTAGGTTAAATAACCATAGGGTTAACATAAGTGATTCTCATCCACTTTGTAGGGGTAACAATATTTCTCTCTTCCATGTGCTCTGACCTAAGCGGGAGCTTAAGCCTTAGAACTTTGCCCAAGTAGGGCGCCAGAACCCTAGCTCTTGAGAGCTAAGTCTTTAGAATGTCGCCTGAGTAGCCTATTTAGAATCATCTTTAGAGAGACAAATCATGGGATCTCGAGATCCTTTAGGGGCTATGCCCCATGGTAGCCTCTCTCGGGAGAGGACACAAAGTTGTGCATGCAAGTTTGTTGCATGTGCTAAGTGTTTGAATGTCCCCTCGAGGGGTCACCTCTCCTTTGGAGGGTGTTCATTTTGTACAAGTGTGTGTTCTTGAGCTCGAGCCGACCACATCATGCTTACGTTTTACTTTGTCACGAACTCTTATCATCAGCTAAGAGCTGGCAAAGAAGCCTCGCACTCACGCTTGGCTGGGTTTTGAATTGACAAAGAATGGTGGGGGATGAAGTCCCGTAGTCCTTTGTCGTTTCACGGGTTAGAACTGTAGCTAAACCGTTCGGATAGAGCTCGAGCTCTATCCTATCACCCTCGGGGGTGTTCGTCCCTCGAGGGACTGATGGAGCGCGGAGCTCATGCAAATACCTTCGGGGGTTTGACGGAACTTAAGAGTTCTTGTCTTACGGGCCCTCGGGGGCAGATGAAGCCGGAGCTCATGCAATTACCCTCGAGGGTTCGACGGAATTTAAGAGTTCTCGTCTTACACGCCCTCGGGGGTTTAACGGAACTTGGAGTTCTTGTCGTACGCGCCCTCGGGGGTTTAACAAAACTTAGAGTCCTCGTTGTACGCGCCTTTGGGGGTTTGACGGAACTTTAGAGTTCTCGTTGTACGCTCCCTTGGTGATTTGACAGAACTTAAAAGTCTCGTCGTTTGTGCCCTTAGGGGTTTCTCGTCCTTATTGCCGCGGTGCCAAATAAGAAGGCGCGGTTCATGGAGCGCATAATATGGTCGCTGTGGCAAACCTCCCTGTCTGATAAGACACAAGGCATTAAGCCTGTATAAGATTGATCTCATGAAATATAAAGCTCCCCGCCTTTGAGAAGGCGTGGATATATAAAGACAGCTTTTAAGCCCATATGTTGAGTCCGGTCGCAAGAAGACATGTGGGAGCAATATAGAAGACCATAATCTGCTTGCTCGACTGGATGAGCATATAAAGCTTGAGGACGCGTAGTCCGTCCAAGCAAGATGCCACTGATGATCAGTAGAGTAGCTGTCGCAGTTCATCAATATACTGAGAAGTAACTAGGTTTAGTTTGCTGATCGCATGAGCTTGAGCTTTGCAGTTGTACGGCATATTAGTGATGCTTATTAGCAGAGGCTGACAATATTCTCTGATTCACTGATCGAGGTCACTGTGTGACCGAACATCACGAGATAATAAGGAATGCCGAGTCAGCAAGAAGCTGCAGCAGAAACCCTAGGCATGACTTTTAGTCGCAGGGTGCTGTGAATTTGTTCCTCACTGATTTGGATGGGATTTATCCCTTCTTTTCATCGACAGAAGTGCGGCCATTGGCCGGAGACAGATCCGACCCCCGCAGGAAGGCGACGACGCCATAGTGAGGCGGCGACGGCAGATCGGGTAGCTCTGACCGGCATCGACATCGGCTAGCAGCGGGCAATGTCAGGGAGCTAGTGGCAAAGCGGCGTCGTCGCCTGTTTGCTCGCCATTGACGGCGCGACGTCGGGGAAGGTCGCGGGGTTGATTCCGGCAACAGGTGCTAGAGGTTGCACGAAGATTTCATCTTGGTTGCCACCAATGACGGTTAACGACGGCGGTGATCTGCTTCTTCTTTCTGTCTTTTTTTTTCTTTGATTGCTAGTAGCTGCTTTACTACAGCCATGATCTCTATTCGGTGTTATTACCGCAACTAAAAACCACTACCGCCGTGACCTGCGCAACTTCACGGCTCAACTACTAGGAGGTGGATGACGAGATGTCGCTGTCGCCTTTTGGTTGCTGTGGAGCAAAACTAGAGAAGGGCAGCAGAGCGACGCCGTTCGCTATCTAAACATGGCCATGATGGAGGTGTTGGCCATGATGGAGGAGGTCTTGATGGCTTGATGATGCGTAGTGTCGGCGCCTTGCTCGAGGACATGCCACGGTAGCGGCGCTAGGGTTCTGACCCATGGGCGGCGGCGCTACCGCGGCTTCTCATCTTTGATTCTTTCTATTCTTTCTTTTTTTTAGATGTTGTTTGTAACTGCTCTGGCAACTTTGCGCCGGCGGTCTGTGATGCCGGAGATCGGGTGGTTGCGCCGGTAGTTATGAGATGATGGGGTGACTCCGATGGAAAATCTGTGTTGATTTTTGTTTGCGATTAGACTGGAGATTTGCGACGGTGATGGGTTCTTCGGCGGTTGAGTGCAAGGCACCCCACCGTCCGGTCACTTGTTGATGTCAGCTTGATCGCGACAGTGGAAGCTTCTGCGCGACGGTCTTTGGCGGGCTTTGAACAGCCTCGAATATTTCCTCTGTTTTGCAGTGATGATAGCAGGAATGTTTGACGACCGTAGGGCTGTCGGTGGCTTGGCTGCCAGCGGTCGCTTGTTCTAATTCTGAATTTTCTTCGAACAATGCGTGTTTGTATATTTTGCGACTGACGATAATTCAATCTGGAAATTTGTGCCAGCGGCGGTTCTGTCGGTAGTTCCGACACGTTGTTGCCGGCAATTTGGGATAAACTGTTGAATTTTCTTGTGGTCAAACGGCTAGGCTGGCGGGTCCCACGGATGGCGCCAATCTGTTGCTGCTAAAAATATGCTCCGCGTATTTTGCGGAACCCAAGCTTGGACCGATGACCTGCAAGACAGAAAACGAGTGACCGCCAGGTGGGGTTCCCGGCGGAGAACTCTCCGATGCTTAAGTCAGAGCGCAGCTACAGAATAGTAACTCTGAAAAAGCATGAATTGTGTAGTTGTCCCATACCTGGAGGGGTAGACCCCTTTATATAGCTCTAGGAGAAGACTCCTAGTAGGACTGGGCTTTGGTCCAGATGTGTTAGGATCGCGTTAGGATCCTCGAGAATCACGTCACAATCCCAAATAAGATAATCATTGATCTCCCAGTTTGACTGGGATTGTCGGGTATTCCCCAATTATTGGAAGTTATATTTGAGTTATATCACCACCCTATAAAAATGATTCGAGACTTCATCGTACATTATGAAAATCACATTCTAAGCTTCCATTCATTAGAAAAACATCAATGCTCATAGATTAGACTTTTTTCTCTTCATCTTCATGATTTACATCATTTAAGATAGCATCTTTGTGAGCAAATCTTTAATAGAGACTGAGCATTCTTTAAATCATCAATTCTCTTATCTGTTCATTGTACTAGAACTTCATTTGTACTCATTTCCTTTCAAGAAAGTCTCTTTGTATACAATTGATCTTGTAAAAGGATTGTGATCAAGACTTGGGTTTGTCAAGTCTTGGGTGAGCTTTGTGGATTCGAGGCTTGTGCTCGGTGTAAGATATCATTAAGTGATGTAAGGGTTTTGACCCTGACCCGAAAAAAGATTGTTGCTAGTGAATTCTAGTACTCTTGCAATGAATTTCCTTAAAGAGGTGTATGTAGGGTTTGAGGGTAGTTCAAGCCGAACCATTTAAATCTCCTTGTCAAGCACCTCTCACTCAATCTCTTTACTTTTTGTTTTATAATTGCTTGTGATTGTGTAGTTAGAATCTTCATTGTAATATTGCTTGGTTTTGGTTGATATTCATTAGTGTGCTTAGTTTAGATTCCCAATTATTTTTTCAAAAACCCTATTCACCTCCCCCTCCCCCTCTTTAGGATTGTTTTATTGGTTTCAAGTTGTTTTATTGGTTTCAAGTAGTATCAGAGCCTCGGCTCTTGAATTTTTAGTTAGCACCTAGAGAGTTAAAAAGATCATGGAATTTATTAGTCTTGAGTGGAGTTCGATTACTAGACCTTTACCTTTTTATGGGTCTTCATATAATATATGAAAATTTAAAATGATGATATTTTCAGTCTCTTTAGACTTTGAAATGTGGGGAATCATTAAAGATGGCCCTTATGTTCCCGCCAAGTTAATTAGGAATAAGCTTGTGTCAAAGAAAAAATCCGAATTTTGTGACTATGATAAAAATATGCTTTGCATGAATTCTAAAGTAAAGAATAATCTTGTTTGTCTCTAAATAAAATGAACTCAGTCGAATTATTATGTGTGATTCGGTTAAGAGTGTGTGGGATACAGTTCAAGTAACTCATGAAGGGACTTATCTTCTAAAAGATTCAAAGATGAATTTATGGCATAGAGAATATGAATTGTTTCAAATGTTTTTCAATGAATCTATCACGGAAATGATTTTTCGCTTTACTAAAATTGTTAATACTTTGAAACAATCAGGAAAGAATTTCTTTAATAGTGATCTTGTGAGAAAGGTGATTGGGTCATCACCTAGAGAATGAGATGTAAAAATCACCGCACTTCAAGAATCAAAGGATCTCAATACCTTCTCGTTGGATGAATTAATTTGCTCATTGATGATCTATGAAATGCAACTCGAATTGTTCGAGCAAAAAGGTCCAAAGAAGAAGGAGAAGTGCATTGCTTTTAAAGCTTCACTGCTAACAAATGAATCTTCATGTGAAGAGGAGGAAGACTTGAATAACAAAGAGATGGACATACTCACTAAGGAATTCAATTAGTTTTTCAAAATGATGAAAGATGGAACTCACACGAGCAAGAATGATTCAAGCATAGAGAGTACATCATGAAAGAATAAAAATAAGAAGAGGAAAGAGTCAAGGAAGAAGCACTCCATAAAAACATCAATTAAAGCCACTATTTGGATTAATAATGACTCAAATGGAGATAAATATATGCTTCATGGCTCAAAAGGAAGATGAGGTGAACTCTTCACATAGTGGTAGTGATAGCAACTACTCCATTGATGATATTTAAGATACTTATGCTATTTTATATAAAGAATCCATAAAATTAGCCAAGAAAATTTGTGCTTTGAAAAGAAAAGTACGTGCAATTTTAAAAGAGCTAAATGACTTAAAAAGAGAAAATAATGAGTTGCATGCCTATCCAGCCATATTTATATAAACCATGTGGATGATAGTTTGATCGGCTTAGTTAGAAATAGGAGAGATTACAAACGGCCCCCCTCATGTATTTTGGGTTTCCAGAATAATCCTTCGGGTATTAATTTTGACAATTGACTCCCCTCATCTATCAATAATTACACCCGGCTAAATCTTGGCATGAAACTCCAAAAATACCCTTTACATTCACTAAAATGCCAAAGGATATCTGAAAATTAAAAGAAAAAAAACCCAATAAAATTTCAACTGAACCAGCCCTCACCTTGCCCCTACCTACTACCCCCTCATCCCCTTTGCCTCATTGCTACCGCCCTCCTCCCCTCCCCGTCAAACCTTCGATGCCCCCCGTTAGACCCCCCATCAATAGAGCGATGCCCCTTCTTTGCCCGTTAATCTCCACCCTCGTACTGGTGACACTGCTGAATGTAACCCCTCCCCTTCTTCTTTCCCCTCTAACGGACTAACCACCGATGTGCCACGCTACCCCACTGCTAGAAATAGCGAACGATGCCCTGCTTTTCACCTGCCGCTACCATCATCAACCAATCCCTCCTCATTTCCATCACACCTCGCTGATCTGGTTTTTTATGGCTGTGGTTTGAGATGTGGACGGCTTTTTTTTTCTGGTGATTTGTTATGGTGGCGGTGTGCGGTGGTGGGTTTGGTGGTTGTGGGCTATTTTGTGGTTGTTGGTTATGGGTGGCAGTGTGTAGTATTGTTGGTTTGGTGATGGCAGCAATATGATGGTGGTTTGGTGGTGATAGCGATGTTTTGTGGTTGTTGGTTATGAGTGGCGGCATGCGGTATTGCTCATTTGGTGATGGCAGCAGTATGGTGGTGGTTTGGTGGTGGTGGTGGTTTTGGTTTGATGGGTTTGGTCTTCGGTGGTTGAATGGTGGTGGTTTGGTGGTTGGCATTGGTGGTGGTGCTTGAGTTGTGGGTGGTTATAGGTGTTACGGCGGCGGCAGTGGTGGTGCTTTAGTTGGAATGAAAAATTGAGGAATAGAGATAAAGAATGGGTATTATCGGATTGAGGGGTGTTTGTGTCTTTTTCCATGCCAATTCAATAATTAGTTGGCCAAGATTGATCAATTGCAAAACATTGATAGTTAAAGGGGTCAATTATAAAAATTAATACCCGAAAGGGGTCGACTGCAAACCCGAAATACATGAGGGGGTTATTTTTCATTTCCCCTTAAAAATATCTCTTCAAGTAAGACCTCATAACATATCTTCAAATTAGAAAAACAAAACGAAAATTGAAAGTTGAGGTTGATGATTTGAAAGAGTGTCTTGAGAATTTATAGAAGGTGAAAACAACTTGGACATCTTAATTGGTACCCAATACATTTCTCTAGATAAATGTGGATTAAGAGTTAATCCTTTGAGCTTTTCGAGGAAAAATTTACAAAACCAAGCTTAAACAAATGTTCATCCAAGGCGACCAAAGACCTATTGCTCATTCATTACACATTGTGGTAGATAGAAGAAGAAAGGGTATACGACTAATTGTTGTCCTTATAGAATTATTTATGTTAGAGGTGTAAAGAAAGTGTGGACTGTGAAGGGTCAAGATTACAAATTTAAGACTAACACCTATAGACCCAAGAAAATGTGGGTACAAAAAGCTAGACCTGAATTGTGATTGTAGGTTGTTCAAAGCAAAAGCAAATAGTAACAAGGAAAAGCTTTCAAGTAAAAAAAAAATTGAAAAGGAGGAGGAACAAGCTAAATCTTATTAAGGGGGAGTAAATATTCTAAAATTGGAGATGCTACTTTAAATGAGGAGAGTCTCAAAGCTTGTCAAAGAAAACGGACTTCAAAATAATCACTCATTAGATCGAATCCTCGATAGTTCATCAAGAGGGTAAAAGTTGATGCTATATTCAATATTGTACTATGTGCTAAACTTATACATCATGAAGCACCCTTAAATTGTCATATTTATTTCTCATGATATAAATAAATTGCTTATAAGCACTCATGCGAACTATGGTCTAGAATGTGTGTCCTTGATTGTTTATTTCTCTATACTATAATCTTGGATACTTATATGATTGTGTGTTTTGAGAGAACCTTAAAGGAAGAGCATATCTTGTTTTAGCTAGGGGAGCTAGCTATGAGCTTAATTGTTACATGTGATAAATTTACATATTTGAGTACACTAGAAATGATTGAATGTTCTAAGTGAGATTGTTGTGCTTAATTGACTATGTTGTGAAACATCTTACCTTATATAGAGTCAATGTTTATCATCATCAAAAGATTGTTAGCCTTATGGTTGGATAACCTAGGCTTACATCTTGTTTTGTTGATAACTACACATTAATTATGTTCTAATGTGCACTTTGAATGGATTCTTAGTAGGAGCATACACTCATGAATATACATTTGAGAAGTTGGATATATGGATTAAAGCCAAAGAAACTTAAAGCTATAGTGGACATGCTATGGAAGCTTCATCAAGTCCAATGTCAAAGAGCAATAAGGAATGCATGGGCTAAGTTACTATGAATTATGATTGATCTTTACTATCATGTAACTAGTTTTGGTTTGATGTTTGGATTGATGACTATGACCTAAAATGACCTTAGAATACCTTGTGCATTCAATGTGAGTTCGTAACCTTTCACACGAGTGTGTTTCTTGAAAATGAGTGAACTTTGGAGCTTACTCAAATTTTCTCGAAAATTTTTTGGTGCTAATCTTTTCATATTTTGATAAAACTTTTCATTAGCTTTCCAACGCAAAAAAACGGCACTTCAATCCGATTTTCTAGAGAAAGTTATGCTCAAAATAAGAAAGAGGGTTCAGTGAGGCAGTCAAGTAATTGGCAGTGAGGGAATGCAGAAGACTTTATTGTTCGTTGGATGAAAAATAATGGCTACTTTTGTTCAAAATCATGTCAAATCTTCCAATAATGACGACATTCGATATCCACCCTATAAAAATGATTTAGGGCTTCATCATACACTATGGAAACCACATTTTAAGCCTCCATTCATAAAGAAACATCAAGGCTCATAAATTAAACTTTTCTCTCTTGATCTTCATGATTTTACATCATTAAAGAGAGCACTTTTGTGAGCAATATATCTCTTAATCTTCATGATTTTACATCATTAAAGATAACATCTTTGTGAAGAAATCTTTGATTGAGAGTGAGCATTCTTTAAGTTATCAATTTTGTCATCTCTTGTACTAAAGCTAAATTTGTACTTATTTCCTTTCAAGAAGATTTTTTGTACACAAATGATCATGTAAAAGGATTGTGATCAAGGCTAGAGTTGTATATGAACCGAGTTCGAGCCAAACATGGGTGTGTTCGAACTCGGTTCGTTTAAGTTTTGACATGTTCGAGCTTAGCTCGAGTTCGTTAAGAGCCAAAACATTGAAGTTCGAACTCGGCTAGAGTTCGTGATGGTGAAACTTGGGCTCGACTCGCTCAACTCATTTAGCAATACGAGCTGAACTCGAGTTTAGAAAGTTAGCTCAAATTTTTGTTCAATTTCCAGTTAAACCCTAAATTTGCTCAAATTTCTCAAATATCAAGCAATCAAGCTAATTGAATAAAAAATCTGTATATAGAAGATACAATGAGGGACGCAAAAATAAAAAACACTGAAAGAAAAAATCTTGACCGATTGGTTATAAAGACAGAGAACGCTTTTTCCTCCTTTAGATCCTAGTGCTCAGCAACCCCTTCATAACTATCGACTGCTTTCTCCAGCTTTGACAGGTGGAATTCGGCAACCAGGAGATGACAGCGTCAAAGACAAGCGATGACCTTTGACACGGGCAGAATCTGACGACAGGGGGATGACGGCATCCAAGATAGGTGATGATAGCATCAAGCTGATCGAAGATGCGATGTCCGTGTGAAGCGAGAGATAGAGGGAGAGGGCCTATGTGCGATCTATCTGTGAGGCATGGGGATTATGTGCAATCTCAATTTGTGAGTCGTGTGTGTGCGCACGCGCGCGCGTGTGTGTGAGTGAGTGCGGCTGTGTGATCTGATTTGTGAGTGAGTGTTTAGATTTAGGTTTTAGTTAAAATAGTTAGGGTTTCCGGTGTTGGGCTTCATAGCTTGGGCTCTTTGGGGGTTGGGCTCTATATTTTTCAGTGGGCTTGGGGTTTTGGCTTGACATCCAGGTTGAAATTTTGATTCATATGATTTATATAAATATTAATTCTTTAAACATATTTTAATTAATTTATTATTTAGACGAGTTGTTCATGAACACGTTTGTGAACATTTTGGAGTGTTCATGTTCATCTCGTTTAATAACGAGTTCTAAAAACTTGTTCATGTTCCATTCGTAAACAAACATGAATGAGTTTTATAGAGAATAAACACGAGCCATTCATGAACGACTCAGTTCATTTACAGCCCTAATCAAGGCTTATGAGAACTTTATGGATTCAAGGCTTGTGCTTGGTGTGGGGATATCACCAAGTGTTGTAAAAGTTTTGATCTTGACCTGTAAAAAGACTCTTGCTAGTGAATTCGAGTGCTCTTACAAGGGATTTCCTTGAAGAGGTGGATGTAGGCTTGAGGATAGTTCAAGCCGAACCATTTAAATTTCCTTGTCAAGTACCTCTAACTCAATCTCTTCACTTATTACTCTATAATTGCTTGAGATTGTGTAGCTGGCACCTTCATTGAAATATTACTTGGTTTGATTGATATTCATAATGTGTTTAGTTTAGATTCCCCATTAAGTTTCAAAAACCTTATCCCCCTATCAAGGATTGTTTTATTGATTTCACCATGGATTCATTCAGTTGGAGAAATACCCTCTATTGATACCCTTCTCATTTTGTACTCAACGAAGTTGTTTTCACGATTATGGGAGATTCCCAGTTGCCACAGATAGGATAAGTGGAAAAAGAGAAGGACAGTGTTATAATCCCGCATGATTTTCTAGACCTAATTTTTAGTGGGTTCAAGGTTGATAGACCAGTACAATGCTTGGAATTTGAGGAAGTTTGTTAACGTGAGAATATTTGCAACTTTATGCCTCATAGCAACACCTCGTTACTAGCAAAGACGTGGACGTTTTACTATCTTCTAGGAAAAAGGTTAGGCCGTAACTGCCAAGGGCTTCCATGCTTCCTTAGGTTGGAGAATTAAAAAGATCAGTTCAGTTTGAGATATAGGCCTACAAAGAAAGAAACAAAAGAAACCATCAAGAAAATTGCCAATTTCAAAATGACATGAGAAAAAGGACAGTTTGTGGATTCTCTGGTTATGTCTAAGATCCTCACATTGAACGGGTGGTTTGTCAATGAAGGCAAGAAAGGAACTTACTATGGATTCCCCGAGCCCGTCTACAATATGGAGACCAAGAGCCTGATGAGTGGATCAGAGATCTTTTATGACCGCAAGTGTGGAAAAGATGAAGAAATGTTGAGACTGATGAGCCGAGTAAAAACAATGCTTTCGATTGACTTGATTTCATAGGGCAGGGTGGAATGACTGCATGCTTCAATGATATGCACATCATTATATTTAGTTATGAGATGGACGACCAGGCTTTTGACCCTGTAAACCTGATTATCTCGGCCCAAAGCGGAATACTTAATTGGAAGATCGAGTACAAACTGCTAACTATGGAGGACATCACCAAGGATGACCCTAATTCTAAGTCTAAATTCGAGTTGGATTTGCTAGATGTTTTTATTTGTCTTGAATATCTGAACATGCTTTCTTATTATGTTTTTCGCGACTCTCTGATTAATATAATGGTCACTCTTGTTACTCCTTGGTTGCTAATATAAGTTATGACAAACTAATCCACACGGTTAATAATGAATGACAACTATTGGACATAGAATGGAAAATATTTAAAAGAAATGATGAAAGAAGTTGAAAACCAAGAGTTCAAATCGAGTTAAGCCAGTGGAAGGAGAGACTGTTGTAGTCAACATAGGTATGCCTAAAAATGAAAATGAAATCAAAATAAAGGCCAGCCTAGACGCAGTAGAAAGAGAAAGGATGACTACACTCTTGAAATAGTTTATTCACGTCTTTGCTTGATCATATAGCGACATGCAAGGTATCGATCCTTCGATCGTGGAACATGACTTGCCCACATTCCCAAAAGTGAATCCAGCAAGTTGAGGCTCGAATGCTCTTTAAAGGTCAAAGATGAGGTCTTGAAACTCCTCCACATCGAGTTCATAAGAGTTGTGGAATACCCTACTTGGTTAGCCAATATAGTGCCTCTTCCTAAGTCGAGCATCCAAGTCCAGATGTGTGTAGATAATAGAGATCTTAACCAAGCCTCCCAAGGTTGACTTTCGTCTTCCTATTTGATCATAGACAATACCGCAAAACACGAACCGGTTTCCTTTGTGATTTGTTTCACGCGGTATAACCACATAAAAATGGCTCCTGAAGACCAAGATAAGATATCCTTTACTACCCTTTAGGGTACCTTTTGCTATACAATGATGCCTTTCGGGTTGAAGAACACCGGGGCAACCTAATAAAGAGCCGCTACTACCCTTTTCCATGACATGATCCATAACGAAGTATAGGTCTATGTAGATGACATGTTCACTAAGTCCAAGAAGTCAGAAGATCAGTGTACAACTTTCAGAAAATAATTCGAAAGGTTGAGGCAATATAACATAAGGCTCAACCCCCAGAATTGTGTATCTGGAGTTATGGTCAGTAAACTGTTAGGTTTCATGGTTAGTAAGTGGGGATAGAAGTGGACCCAGCTAAGATCAAAGCCATAATGGAGATGCCTTCATCAAAGAATAAGAAAGAGGTTTGTCAGTTTTTTGAAAAAACCAGTACGTTAGTCGCTTCATATCTCAGTTGACAATGATTTGTGAACTGATTTTCTAACTATTAAGAAAAGGAGTCAACCAAAGAGTGGAATCCCCTCTGTTAGGAAGCCTTCGATAAAATCAAGAAGTAAATGAGTAACCCTCTAGTATTAACCTCTCTAGTTCCAGGTAATTCTTTATTCCTTTACATGATTGTGATTGAGATAGCCACCGGAGCAATGTTATCGTATATGTTACCCAAAAGTCGACAAAAGTAAAAGTAGTGGAGTACATGCTAGCAGAGTGTCTCGAGGAAGATATCGGTGAATGTGAAACAAAGCTTCCAAACGAAGACGTTTGTGTCATGGAGGAATAAGCCAATATGGCAGTTGTAATTTAGGGAGCTGCGAACATCAAAGGGTTTAGGGTAGGAATACTTATGATCTCACCAGATGGAGCACATAACCCCCTAATGATTAAACTTTTACCTGATGGTACCAATAATACCGTTGAATATGCAGCATGCATTATTGGCTTAGAAAAAGCCTTGAGCCTAGGTGTGAGAGAGGTTATGGTATACGGGGACTCATGTATAATCATAAATCAAATATAAGGTATTGATATCCCATCCTTGCTTTGCACTTTTAGACCGCTCTTGGGTCCTGCTCTCATGACACTTCAGAATTTTTAACAGTCAAAGCTCGATGCTACCGAGAGGGTCAATCTAAAGTGCATCCTTAAGTAACATACTTTTCTTCTCTGCTAAGAAACGTACTTTTCTTCTTCAACACATAACGTACTTCTCTTCTACGCTAAGCAGCATACTTTTCTTCATTGATAAGAATCACTTTTCTTCTTCACTAAGTAACGCATATTTCTTCTTCGCTAAGTAAAGTACTTTGGCACCGCCTTGGCCTTTCCCCAATGGTCGGCTATTTCATGATACTTATGATTATGTAGCCATAAATCTCCATGGAGTGCCGTCTCAATGACGCATCTTCGCCCTGCCCGAGCGCCGCTTTGCGTCACATGTCCTCAGCATGATGCCCAGCTTTGTGAAAGTCATTGCCACGCTTGCATGCCGTCTCCATGTCACGTGGCCCCAGTACGACGCCCATCTCCATGACTGTAGTTGCTGCACCCGCGCGCCCTTTTTAGGTCATGTGCCTTGCAAAGCACTCATCCATAGAGCCCTCGCATTCTTACCATTGAGCATGTCTCTGGTACCACACATTTCCCCGATGCCCATGCACCGCACTTCTAATACAGTCGCTCCCCATGGCTTTCTTTCACACTATCACGCCCCTGGCATCACACACTTTCGTGCCCTATGTGCCTCACAGCTGATACAATCGCACCCCCTTTTGTCACACTACCACGCGACGACACCACACACAGTCTGTCGCGCCCCTGCAACACGCTACTAATACAGTCGCATACCCGGGCTCTCTAGCACATTAGTGTGCCCTGAAGTGTTTGTCCATATTCACCACACCATGGGAACCGTGCCTTGGTCGTAAAACATGCTTTGACCCACTCTTGAGAGTGTTCAGTATCCGGCGGGAATAGGCGACTCCTCCTAGACATTATCTCTGCCAGGGAGCTCCAAGTGCTCCTGCATTAGGACTTATTTCCTATCAGGTAAAAGAATCCTTCAGGACACTACCTCAGCTAGTAGGCGCCTTGTTCGAAAAACTACCTTGGCGCACTTTGAGTGCTCCTGCACAAGGACACACTTCCAGGGATAGGCGACTCCATCTAGACACTATCTCCGTAAGGGAGCTCCAAGTGTTTTGGCATGAGGACAACCCTTCCGCAAGGTAGACGACTCCTTCGGGACACTGCCTTGGCCTGTTCGGTAGGTCACTCCTTCAGGACAATACCTCGGTGTGTCGAGCAGGCGACTCCTTCGGGACACTACCTCAGCCTGTAACGTGAGGACTACTCCAGGACACTGCCTTTTCGTGCTTCAAGTGCTCCAGCACAAGAAATACCACGGGGATAGGCAACTCCTTTAGGACATTATCTCCGCCAGGGAGCTCTAAGTGCTTCTGCATGATGGCTCCCTTTTTGCCAGCTAAGCGACTACTTCAGGACATTGTCTCGGTCCATCAGGTAGGTGACTTTTCTGAGAAACTACCTCTACTTGTCGGGTAAACGATTCCTCTGGGACACTACCTTGGCATGCTCTGAGTGCTCCAGCACGAGAACTCACCTGTGGGATAGGCTCTCTCTCTCTGAGTCACTATCTCCAAGTGTTTTGGCATGAAGAATCCCCTTTCGCCATGTAGGCAACTCTTTCGGGACACTGCCTCAGCCCATCAGGTAGGCGGGTCCTCTAGGACACTACCTTGACAAATTAGGCAGGCGACTCCTTTTGGACACTACCTCGGCCTGTCGGGTAGGCGACTCTTCCAAGACTCTGCCTTGGTGTGCTCTTAGTGCTTCGGCATGAGGATTCACCTGCGGGATATGCGACTCCTTTGTGACACTATTTCTGCCAGAGTGTCTATATGACTAGTCTATGGGCTCCAGCACATGGGGGTTTTCATCGACACCCTTCGGGACTATGACCCTGAGTCACTCCGAGACGAGAGGAGGTCTCTAGAGGGCATCATGCCTAGTTTGCCTGGCAGTTGGGCCAGGCCTTCCCCACCACTGTGATGTCCTCGGCTTCTCTATGCCCCGTAAGACTCCGTAAGGGTTTTGGACTAATGGCCAGATCAAGGGGGTTCTCTGGCCAAACTGGTGTTGTTTGAACCAGTCTTTTCAGATAGTCAGAGTGGCATTTTGCAGGGAAAGTCGGGTGAATATGTGATTCGATAGGCCATCAAGCACCGGCATCTGTGGGCCCTTCGATGAGGTGTCACTCCCAGGGAGTGCCACTTGTCGATTGATGACATCATCATCTCAACTCCTATAAATAGTGGGCCTGAGAATTCATTGGGGGGATTTTTTAGACTTGAGACCTTCAGACCTCAGAAAAGAACTCATTCTTACATTCACTTTCTCACTCTAGAGTTCTAGAGAGAGAAACACATGGAACCCTGACGTAGGACCCCGACGCTAGACTTAGCATTGGCCCTTTGGCCCAGGGCCAAAATTGTTCATGGAACGGCCTGCCGGGCTGGATTGAGCTAGCCCTTGCGCCGTTTGACACCTCTATATGCTCATCTAAACAAATAGTCAAGCCAAACTTTTACTTGTCATTCTTTCCAAAATCAACCTCTCCAATACTGAAACTCTTTCTTTCTGAGTTCCTTGACAGCCACCAAATATCCCCATTCCCTCGATCTTTACCCTTTTTCTTTTCTTTCGATCAAACCTACCCTTAAGATAAGCCTCTATCCCATCTTCTGACCCGGTTCTAACTTTGGCATTTAGCTAATCTCCTTGGTGATTACCCTCATTGGCAGGCAGAATGGCGAACCGATGAATTTGACATCCAGTAGAGTATAATTTTCTTACCGAACTTCCATCAGCGTCAAATTTCTGTTCGAACATTCGAGAACTAATGCAGGATCATCGAATCCAAATGACTTTGGTTTCATCCTCCGTCTGAGGTTAATGGAATCCTCAAATAGCATTTTGGGATGATTTATAGGGATCATGTAAGTCGAATCCTAAACATTCATGCAAAAGGGCCTTCTCTTTAGCCTTCTCAAGAACTTCGATCTCCCTACTGCTAGGAAAGTCCCAATCAAGTCTTGCACGTAATCAGAACTGTTTCCTAAACACTGGGCCACAAACAATCAATGTAAAAAAAAGTTACAATAAAGGTGGCTTCGAGGTTACACAATTAATGTTCACTTTGACATCAGTGGAACGATGGCGGTGCGAGTAAGTCTCTCACACTTGAGAAATCGTCCGAATAGAGAATGAGTGAGTTCATGCACATAGATGAAATTTTGGTAAGACACTAGAACGATGTGCTTAACCAAACTGCCAAAGGATCTAAGAGACATACACAGTCTGATCCAGAGGTCCGCAGAAAGGTCCATGAGTCCTCCATTAATTCCAGTACCAAGAACCGGGTCTAGACATCAATACCCGAGTGACCCTCAAAGAGATAAGCTCTGGATCTAAAGGAGCGAGGATGATATCTTACCTCAGTTGGGAATCCCAATGAATACCTAATTGTATTCTCGCAAGTAGTCAGATGTCGGAATATGTCGAGGAAATTCCATCTCAAGGCTTATAATATATTGGTGTTGGTATAGTCCTTTTATTAGAATTGAGGTGGAGGAGTTACTATTGATTGAATAGGGAAAGATAAGACTACCGCTTTTGCACTTTGCTAGATCTAGGTAAGGTATAGGAAGAAAAAGCCTATTTGACGTTGTCGAGAATGTTTACAATGAAATTGACCACAAATATTCATTTTTCAAACTTTAGCTTGTGCACAAATACAGCGGGTCATTCCTAGACCCATGTTAATGACTATTAGATTCGATTTTGGTTGGGTTAGGTTGTAGTTTTGAACCGGACTTGTGTGAAGAAAAGTTGGTTTGTTTATCCACGATTGGAAAAATATCGATTGGGCCCATTGAAATAAAATGGGCTTTTTACTTTCAGTTTTTTGTTCTGCTTGAAATAATCCTTGTGAGTCATCTTATAGGAATGGTTTTTTTTAGTCAACCAACCGGTCAGGTACAAGCAACAAATAATAATGAGGAAATGAAAATTATACAAACTTTTTTTTTATTTATTCAATTGAATTTTCATTTTATAGGGCTCTAGGGCTATTCGGACTCGAACCGTAGACCTTCTCGGTAAAACAGATCAAACTTATTATTATCAAAATGATATGAACTGTTTCAAAGACCCAACATGCATTTGTGCATTGGGCTCTTTTAGTAACTGATAGAAATATCAGCCAGTCCGCCATATTTTTTTGACATAAAAAGGGGGGATGGCTCCGTGTGCTCTGAGTCATTATTTGGATTCTGATCCAGGAACACTACAAAAGTGCTTCAAGGGGGATTATCTTGACGTAGGTCTTCCTCTGGCCTAGATTAACCTAAGTTAAATAAAGTCTCTATCGCTCTGCTTAAAAATCAAATATGAAACTTCATACACCTTAAAGTTCATAGGACGAAAAGAGATTTTTTTGAGGTCCTTATACTCATTATGCCTAGCATTGAATAGACTGGGTATTCACCTTATCAATATCTGAAATCAATGATGGGGTCTGTTTGGCACCTAACATAAAAAGGCACCCGAGTCAGACCGAATCTTTTGTCAGGCTATTGTTCTCTTGTTTCCTCAAAGTTATGGAGTAAGATATCGATTTCTCAATAAGATCAATTCATTTGATTGCATGATGGACCCCCCTGAAAAACATTGGCGCGCGTGTAAACGAGTTGCTCTACCAACTGAGCTATAGCCCTTAGGGCTTGTGAGACATATTTTATCATGTAAATAATTTCTTGTCAAGATGGGTATTCCATGATCCAACGTCATAGCTCTTTCATTTTTTGAGTGAGATTGCTTAGATTGGTATTGCTTATAAGTAATATGATATTTATAATCCATCGTTGGGAGGTCCCATTTGGTTCTCTTTATGATGATAAATGACGTACTTAACTCAGTGGTTAGAGTATTGCTTTCATACGGTGGGAGTCATTGGTTTAAATCCAGTAGTAGGTAGAACTTATTAGATACGGGGGTCAATGGTATCTAATAAGTTTTTATACCCATTTTCTTTTATTGATATTCATTTTGTATCTTTTCAATTTCATTTTTGAATTTAATTTTTTTCTTTGGTTGTCTTCACGCCACAGAATCAAATCAAACAAAATGGGTGTATCAACCAAACTTTGTTTGATTATTCGGACGCACCAACTAGTTATGAAATCGCATTGATAGCCTCGACTCGTGTCCTAGCTCGGCGGAGAGCAAGATTTGCTTCAATTGTTTGTCTCTTTCCTTCAGCTTTTCTCAAATTAGCTTCCGCTATTTCAAGAGTTTGATGAGCTTCTTGTGCGTCAATGTCACTACTCTTCTCCGCATCATTTACTAAAACAGTGATCTCATTATTACCTATTTGAGCAAAACCACCCATCAGAGCCATCGTTAACCATTGGTCATTAAGCCATATTCTCAAAATACCTATATCTACAGTTGTGGCATTGGGGCGTGATTTGGTAATACCCCAATTTCTCATAATAATAAATAAAGTAAAATATATCAATTTTTTTTGCAAAAATTATCGAATTCAAAATAAATTTCCTATAGCAAATTGATCGGTTAATTCAATAAGAAATGGGAGTTAGCACATGATTTCCATCCAACCGAATCCAATTCAATTTTTTACTTATTCAATAAAAGAATTTTCAAGTTCAACCAACCCATTTTCAAAATCTCAAGTAGATCAATAAGAATCTTGAGAAAGTCTTTGATTTGTCTATCATTATAGACAATTTCGTCTCTATTATCTATGGAATTCGAACCTGAACTCTACTTACGATTCATTATTTCTATCTCATTGGCTCTTCTTATTTCTTATTTCACCATATCGATTTACGTCTAGCCTGTTCTTTTCTTTTTTTTATACCTTTTCATAGACAAATTCCACAGATTTTCACATCTAGGATTTACATATACAACATATATCACTACCAAGAGGGAATTTCTTATTATTTAGGTGATTTTTAGGTATTTTGATTCAAAAAAAAGTAAAAAAAAAAATCAGAATTGGGTTGCGCCATATATATGAAAGAGTATACAATAATGATGTATTTGGAGAATCAAATACCTTGGTCCAATAATCAAGCATTCTGATTAGTTGATAATGTTAGTATTAGTTGGGAATTTTGTGAAAGATTTCTGTGAAACGTTTCACTAACGCCTAATTCATGTTGAGTAGACCTTTTTGTCATGAGAATTCTTAATTCATGAGTTGTAGGAGGGATTTATGTCACCACAAACAGAGACTAAAACAAGTCACCCTTATTGCTACTCTACAAAACCGTACATGAGGTTTTCACCTCATATGGTTCCTTGTTCAATTCTTTCAAATTCATTGGATCCTTTTTCGCGAAGAATCCCCTCCCTTCTTCTACTCCGTCCCAAAGAGTAACTAGGACCAATTTAGTCACGTTTTCATGTTCCAATTGAACGCTTTCCATTTTTGACTATTCTCAAAGGAGAAGATTATTCTCGTGTATGAATCGATATTATTCCATTCCAATTCCTTCGCGATACCTCCCAAGGAAAATCTCAAATTGGATCCCAAATTGACGTTTTAGTATGGGCTTATCCATGCGGTTATGCACTCTTCGAATAGGAATACATTTTCAACGCATATGATTTGAGAGCCACCTACAGAAAAATAAGGGGCTAGCTATGAATCGAGCACTAGGGTCTTGGCATACCTCTGTGATGGCATTGATAGTCTCGACAACCACTACCAAAAGAAAAGTTTTTCCTTGAAGGAACACTTGAGATACAAGGTCGGCTAACCTCATATTAGTGAATCCCACATCCACAATGGCGAGATACTTAGCAACCAGAAATAACGCCAAAATGACCATTAGGCCACTAGCCTACCGTTTATATGTTTGTACGGTTTATCAGAGAAGTATTCCAAGGGGGAACAAAGAAGAATGTGCTTACCTCAAATGAAAGACTTTGCTAGCTCCACAGTGACCTCCAGCGGGCGTATGAGAGATAATTGATATAGCACTTGAATGATAGGTTCCATGATGGGTAGTTCGGTAAGGATATCCATGAAAGCTAAGAATTCCTCGTAGGTAGGACAGAGTTCATCAAGAATGAACTCAAAAATGTGATCTTGGGGCATCCCAAAATTTTCAAGCGGCTTAGAGAATGCCCTCATGAATGATTTTCTACGCAAACTCATGATCATTTTCAAACAAAAATGCCCATTTAGGTGGATGAGCTCTACTTTGTGTTGAAAGAATTAGCAAAGGATCATAACTGTATCACGAAAGCTGTTAGACCATCTCTGTCTTTGGCCATGAGGATTCACTTGTAAAAGTCTCGAACTCTGTTATAAGATCTTTATAAAAGGCACAGCTGCGGTACTAAGAAAAAAATGAACCTTAAGCAACATGGATTTTAGAACAAAATTTTAAAACTTAGTCGCAAGAACCAAACTGTTTTCACAAAATCGGTCAGTTTGCCCTGCTTTGCCTGCCAAAAAACTTGTTGATTAGCCCACCATTTTTCATCTTGAAAAAGAAATTTTTTTTAAGAAAACATGCTAACTAACCTACCGGTTTTTATCCTTATAAAGGAAAGTTTTCAAGAGGACATGATGATTAACTGGCCGATTTTACTCAAAAAGAGAATTTTCTAAGGGTCGTTTCCTAATTAACCGGACAGTCTCACTCGAAAACACAAATTTCCAAAAGGTTTGCTTCCTGACTAATGCCAATACTATGGAATCATCAATCAATCATTCTAAAAGTTTTCATCCCATTCTCCTATTTTTCCTTGTGTTATATGTGTGTGCATATGTAAAAGAAAAGCATGAAAGCCATTTATATAAGAAAAGATTGTAAATTTAATGTGAGCTAGGTATTTAACTATAATTTAACAATTGTTCAAATGTTTAAATAAGAGCCTTAGGAGATTGAATCATGAAATCTAATTGCTAGAAATAACTTCCAACCCTTTGATATGGGCTCAACGTCTAAGGAATCTGAGGGGGCTGTGTCCTTGCCATCTTCTTATGATTCTTCCTCGGATTCTGACAAAGAGCCATCAATCTTTATGGGCTCATTTATTGAGACCGGTCCTAGTTTCAGGTAAAAGACGGTCTGAACTCTAGCAAATCATCGGATTGGCAATTTTTTCTTTCCTTTAGACTTCGCGGCGACCAGGCTTTCTCTTTAACTGTACTCGACGCCTCCTTCTTTTTTGTAGGCTTGAAATAGGACTTGCTTACAGGTTTAGAAATTACATAGCTAGTGGCACGCGTCTTCACCCTACCATCCTTCTTCGGTGCAAGTTCTCCTTCCATATAAGCCTGTAGACCACCATGTATCGTAGAAATTGTCCTTTAGGTTGTGAATCATTGTATAGGCATCTTTAAGCAACCCACTCGGGACCTACAGACAAAAATCATGAAATTAAGGCTTCACATGTAAAGGAAATGAAAGTAAAAAGATTAAGAGATTACTATTTTCTTTCGAGCTAGCTTTTTCAACCCTAACACATCCTCATCCTTCTTTTGTCTGGGATCACTTCCTATCTGGGAGTCCTCCTAAACTTAAGTCCAAGGAAGGGAAAGGTATGCCCTCCGCACTCATCTCCCATCCTCCTATTTCTTCATCTATTCCGCTTCACCCACTCCGGAGTCAGGGGAGGAGCCAAGTTCTCATAGATGAATGCCTCATAAGTTTAAGGGTCATTTGGCCATCTCAAGGAAAATACAGTTATCCCCCTTAGCAAACTCTGTCTCATGCCCCTGTCTAGAGTCCTCGCACTATACATCTCTGCAGGGAGTGGGGTGGCTGACGGGATCTAAGGCTCAGGATCAGAATGTTGTTGTAAAAGCACTCTATCACCGAGATAAAACTTCTCATAGGAAGGCCCCGCCAACAAAATCTGAGTCTGGGTGAGTCTCAACTATTCCTTGTAGAGGTCCTCGGTCCACCATTTCGAGAGTGAGCCCTAGACACGAAAGACAAATAATGAAAAATGAGCATCACAAAAAGACAATAATGTTGAAAGCAAGAATATGTAGACAAGAGATTTATTGGCCATTAGACACGATTGTTGAAGCACTTCTGGTACACCTTCGCAATTCAAACATGCCCGCTCTGCCCAGAAGTTACGCCTATACATTGTCAGCCTCGTCTCATCCTCTTTCCATTTGCCCAGTTATGGTCAGCGTAGCTATAGCACCTTAAAAGCCCAAATATGTGATGACAAGAAATGACTCATGAATAGAAAACCTAGCAAAATTTTGAGACCGGACAAAGAGAGGAAAAAAAGGAAGGCAAACCTCCCAAAGTTGTTGTAGCCTATGAATCTTGGCTGCTTAAAGTCGAAAGAGGATCCCATATAATGGGACATGTGGGCCAGTGTCGATGTACCCTAATCGTACTCCCCCACATGCTTAATGCCCTTTAAATCCTTCAAACACCAGAGTTTCACAGAGTCATCCCCGCCGCTAAAGAGGGTATCCTTAAGCACGCACAACGAAAAACCTTTTACATACTGATCCATCATTGTTGCATCATCAGTGCCTTCTAACATCTCATCGTTGTAGTGTGATTGGATGGTAGTAAGAAAAATTGAGCCACCTTTCTTAAAGGAAAACATAAACCCTAACAACAACTGCACAAGGTCGTTGTCCTGGTCCAAATTGTAGCCTCATGGTATCGGCCTACCCCTCAATGGAATACTCATAATATGCATAAAATCATACTGAGTGAGGGCCGCTTCCCCAAAAGGAAGATGAAAAGTGTTAGTGGAATCCCATTAATGCTTAGCTAGGGTCAAAATCCATTTCTTGCTACAGATAAAGGAAATATAGCCCCTTCTAAAATGATTCAAACCCCATCAAGGCTACCCGCTCCTCCACTAAGTCAAGGACCTTTTTCCACCATTCTGCACCAATTGGGAGAGAACCCCTAAGCCTAATATTTCTAGGGAGGGGCTGCATGTAACCAAAGCAAATAGCTTAGATAACTGACGGGTTCATGCATGGAATTTGCAAAACATGTAGGAAAATGCATGTGAGGCCCTATATTACATAGAAGAATACTTATCTCAAATATTCTATATCTATGTATGTGATGAAGAAGAGGAAGAGGGAAAACATGCAATCACATACCTCATCAGTGAACAAAAAAATTGCTTAGATGTTTGATTTGGTTCAGAGTGAGGACCATCCTATCATTTGGTCCAAATTGCTAGACAAATTTGAAATTTTGCCAATTATGAAGGCCTCTTCCATGACCTCTCTTTACTTTCTCGATGGCTATTAGGCCACATATCTCAAGCAACAAGCTCAAATGCTCAATTTAACAATCTAAAATACTCAATTAACAACCTAAAATCATCAATCAATCAATTGGGAAAGAAAATGATCAATTAATATGAAAATGCGTACCTTAGGCAGTTGATCGGTACAGGGCACTGGTTGTCGTCGCATGCGGTGGGTTCTTGGCCGCCGGTAGAGTCCTTGCCCCGCTATCGTCACTCGCCACTTAGATTCAAACAGAAGAGTACCTCCTCCTTGTCGCCGCTCAGATTTGAACAGAAGAATATCAGATAATCAGAAGCCTAGATTGTGGACTCGCGACCGCTGATGGGTGCTATCACAGAAAAAGACGTGGTTGATGGTCGTCAGAACCCTAGATCGTTGGTGGGCTCCACTCCACCATCATCACTCGTCAGAAGAGAACCCTAGATCATGGCTGCTGCTATTACACATAGAGAGAGAGAGAGAGTCTCCCAGATCACTGTTGCCTCGGCATCAGGGGTGGCTGAGTGGCCAGAATGCATGAGGCCGTGACTGTAAGGGTGAGACTGAGAGCCGCCGCACAGAGAGGGAAGAGAGAGAGTCATAGATCTGCGGCTGTGATTTGTAAAATTAAAAAAAAAATCAAAAGCTAAGTGGGTACATTAGCCCCTTAGCCCCCCCTCCCCGCATGAAAGTGTAGGTTCGCCCTTGCTTATGTGCTCAACCAAGAAAATGATACCATAGGTTCAATTGGTTAGATCATCTGAGTTTAAGACAAATCTTGTTTGCTGTTGGATTGATTGTCGTGATGCCGGGTTAGAACCTTAGCTCATTTATATTTTGAGTGTTTTTCCTAGAATTTCTTAGATTATCTTGTTGAATTTCTTCTTTTGATAAATAACGGGTCATTGTTTCCTCTTCCTCTTTAATTGTTGATTTATTTTAGAAGTCTCTTTTAGAGTTTGAGTCGTGTTTCCAATAATTCTAAGAGTCCATCATTAGCAAATGAGCATAACAGTTTTTAAAACAAGAGAGACTGCCCGATTTTATGATTGACCAACCACTTCAGGATATTGCACGAGAGATGGTTTTAAATCTAAGTCTAGTGGTCTATCTCGTTGATACTTTTTCTTCACACTTGGGGGTGATGACTCACTGTCTTTCAAGCATAAAATCAGAATTTCATTTCCCTTAAAATTTCAGGTAAAAAAACCTAACATAAGAATTTGCATTTAGGTGAGAATTTAGGAGATTATCATAAAATACCATAGCTTCTGATCTTGGCTAACCTCTCACAACCCTCATTCACCAAAAGCAAGCCTGATCCTTAAAGATAATGAGGTGTCATGTCGGTGTTAAGACTTTCTTCTGTTCAAAGCTCACCGGTCCTTTCTCCTAGCATGGATCATTTATCTGAAGAAAAAGGAAAGAGAGAAGAAAAAGCTCGCTAGACTGAAAACCCTAAAAAGGGCAGTTTAGGCAGAAGTTAGGGCAAGAAAAAAGAAAGAAAGAGAGACCTCAAAAGAATGTAGGTTTGCATGAGTCTTCCTTGAATGAGCATTCTTGGTGATTGGAGGCCATCATTTGGCCACCACATATCATCCTGTATTTTCCTCACTTGCTAGCCTTTTGTGCCTAAACAGTTTAGCCTATATCTCTAACCTTGAGGTGAGTAATCTCTTGGTGTGTACCTATCTCCCAGTATTACTACTCAAAAAGGGTTCTCTCTCAAAGGAACCAAAGTTTTTAGGACAAAAAATGATCATTTGTTCAATCTCAAAAAAAGAAAGAGAAATGTTAAAGAAGAAAAGGGAGAAGCGAGCAAGAAAGAAAGGAAGAGAAATCGATACGGCTGAAGAATGATTATAAAAATTCAGCGTAGAATTGCTATGGATTGAGTTCAAAGAATAGATATTAATTAGATCCAGTTTGAACTACGTCTGACTTGATTCCTTTAAAGGGGATAACTAGGTAATTTAGTCACCTTCTGGTCTTGGTCTCCATGGACACACACTAGGGGCTTTAGTTTCATGTTTGGATTTTTGAGCTTATTTATTATTTGTTTTTTAGCCCACACATTGGCCTACATTGAGTCCCATAAAAAGTCCTTCTCCAAGTTATGCTTATTTAAGAGAGATAACGCTCTTCTACATTTTGATGAGGTGGAAAAAGAAAAAAATGATGAAAAAAAATGAATGAAAAAAGATAAAAGAAGATGATGGTCCATGCACTTTTCTGAGCATCCTACGTTATGACACGAGGTGTTCACTTCCTTACGGCCTGATGAAGACCCACTAGTCTTCATGACCTATCTGCCCTGCCCTACCCCATACATAAACCTGGCAAAATAATACCCGGACCCACAGGTCAATTTGGCTTGTTGAAAAAAATTGGGGACGGGCATAAAAAACCAAGACCTGTTACTATTTGACCTGTATCCGGACATGCCCGTTAATCTCTGTTCGGTCTGAGTCGGGTACGGATCACCTAATTTTTGGGATATATATATATATCAGATTTTAAGGTTTGTGACATTTATGTTACCCATTTCTTCACTAATTCTCCTCTCTCAAGTTTCATCTCAACTCTCTGTAGCCCCCCTCTCTCTCTCTCACCCTCATCCACAAGAAAACCATAGATTGGCGGCCGACGCCGAATGCCACCACCTCTTTCTCCCTCCCTCTCCCCCCGCCCTCTCTCTCATCGTATATCAACAGCCCTAGCAGTGAAAAGCACATATCCATGGTCGACACCCCACTGCCACCACACTCTCTCTCACCATCTTATTTATAGAAAACCACAGATCAACGGCCCGGTGCCTCTTTCTCTCTCTATCTCTCTTTCTCTCTCTCTCTCACACACACACACCCCTTAACTGATTCAAAGAATCGCAGCCCCATGGATCGACTGTCGATGCCCCATAGATCGATGACCATTTCATCTTCATCATCTCGGATTTTTACAGATTGACAGCATGAGTAGGAACGCCATCAGTCCACCGTCGACTGTCGTTTGAGACCTCTAAATTATTTGTGATGAATATATTTTCAGATTTTTGGCTCTAGATTGCTGAGTCGTTTCGTTTGATTGCTGGTAATGACCAATAGATTAGTGTGATTATGAGCATTTTTTTCTTTTTTATTTGTTTGAGTTTTGTCAAATCAAAAATAGTTTAAGGAGAAAGAAATGTGCTAGGGAAAAAAGGGAAAAAGAAGAAATTTTCTTTAATCTAGCTACCAACAAACTATTTATTAAAAAAAATTGGATTTACCTGCGAGTATTACCTGGTCCTTGTGCCTATCTATCACATACTTGACAGTCATATACTTTTGCTCAGCCTAGTTGTATACATTGACCTGTTAACTAATCCTAGGCCCAGACTCAATCAGCCCCACATATTATATAGTTCCACAGCATACACATCAGCCTCATTGTTCATACATTGGCATTTTCATACATTATTTCTATCCAACTTTTTAGACCCAACCTTTTCATGGTAGTCTTGAGGATTCAAACATAAGTGTTAAGGTTAAAAATCAGCTTATCTGTGAAGTTAAATGACATCTAAAGACAAGGAATTGAAATGTTTTTTTATTAAAAAAAACTCCTGCAATTCCTCTCTTTGGGTAGTGATACACATGCCAACAGACTGGGCGCCATTGCCTTAAATTCTAAATGATAAAATGATGTATGGAAATGAGAATGGGTCTCGAGTGAATGATCGATTCATCATATTAGGCAATCAAAGTGATGTTCAATTCAAACATGCTCTTGAATTGTGAAAGCATATTATCTTTGTCATAGGTTTTTCTCTGTAAATGTCCTTAAGGGTTTCCATTGAGGTTATGCTAGAACCCACGTTACTTGCGTTTTGGTCTAGGGGCTCCTATGAGTCCCTCCTCCTAACAGTCGTAATACAGGTTTCTCTTCTGATCTCCCTTCCACTAGGGTTATGTAGAGTCAACCCTATCTAGAGGCTGCTGTGAGTCCCTCCTCATGACAGTCTTGATAGTGTCTCTTTGTCTCCACTCTATTTCATAGTCGATATAGTCTACATGCAATTAGCCTAGGAGCTCCCTGCGTTCCCTATTCACGACGGTAGTGATAGAGTCTGTCATCTTCCAATTCATTGCATAGTCGATATAGTGTGCATGCATTTGTCTAAGGTTTTTCTGTGATTCCCCTTTCATGACAGTTGTTATAGAGTTTGTCGTTCTCCAGTTCATTGCATAGTCAGCATTAGTTTGTGTACATAATTGTCCAGGGGCTCCATGAGATTCCCTTGTCTAGGCACTCAGGCTTAGTGTCTTTGTCTCATCTAAGTCTAGGCTATAGAATTCTGTCTCTCACCTCTAGTCTTCAGGAATAATCTATAAAAAAATTCATTTAATGAAAAATAAGAAAATAAATAAATAGAAAATCAATTATGATGCTTGTTGTGACTTTTCAGTTACACTCCTATCTTTTCTTTTTCCAGATCTAGTTTTGAGTCTGATGGTATTTGACCCTCCTTTCAGGTCAAATACGTGAGAGTCACGTATAGTCTGTTTTCTAATCCAATGGTAAACTTCATTTGGCTTGATCCCTTTCTGGATGAGGGTATGTAGGCAACCCCCGTATGCTATAGCCATTTTCCAATCTAAGTTTGGTGTCTGAGGGTATGTAACCCTCAATTCGGGTCAATGTGGATAGGTCACATACGTTTCCCATTTTCCCCGTCTGGATCCAGTTCGAAGGTATTATACCCTATGTCCAAGTTAGTACGTGAAAGTCATGTGCCATATTCTTCCCAGTCCTAGTCTCGGTCTAAGTCCGTTGTTAGAGGGTAGAAACCCTCAGTCTAGGTTGATATGCGGATTATATACCTTCCTATCCCAGCTTTATTTTCAGCCAAGTCCCAGTTCAGTTGGCGTATCCACAATATTTGCTGTGCACCCTCTCTACAGATACTTTTTCGTTGGTGTTAAAGCAATCAACCATTTCCAAACGTCGTTGGCTTTGATTTTTGCACATGAGTCTTTTCGATGTGTGTCTAAACGTGCATCTGCTTTTACATGTTGTTGGCTCCGACTTCTACACATGAAGAGTCCAACTGCTACCAAGCATCAATGGCTCTAAGTTTCACACATTGTCATTTCTGTGTGCCTAAACGTCCATCCGTTTTCACGCATTGTTAGTCTGATTTCTTTCTAGGAATACGTAGGAAGCCCGTAAAGGTTCGACCGCATATATGTGTGAGTCCTTGAGTTTGTCCTAGGTCTCGTGGTCTTTTCGGTGTTTTCAATACAAAAATGTGTTGTCATTCTTTTTCAATGATGTTCGCCTGCAAGCGTGCTCCATCCCCGAGGGGCCTTGTAGACACCCCATTTTTGTAGGCATTTTAAATTAATTAAGTAATGGGATTTTATTATTTAAGTGATGTAATTTAATTATCAATCCTATCCGCTATTATTTGATTAATTTGGTCCAGTTTAATTGTCTAGTCCCATCCTTCTAGTTAATTGTCCACTCCATTGTCAGTCCAGTCCATTGCATTAGTCCAGTCCATTTAGGTCAAGTTCGATCCATCGCCTAGATTATCTTGATTGATGTAGCTTGTCTAAATGACTTGGGAAATAATCCATGATTGTTTTTAATATGAAGACCAAATAAATCTAGTTTTTGATTAAGGAGTGATTTATTTCAAATTTGGTACATCACATTCGTGATTTCAGAGATAATTACCGAAGATAAGGGTAGACAATGCCCCAAAATTCAAAAAAAATTATTTTTAATTAATGCAATGAACCGGCCGGTTTTCAAATAATTGACCAGTTAGTTGACTTTTTTCAATCTGCGATTTGGTCAGTCATGTTGAACAGCATTGCCAATCTTATCAGATTCTGCAACCCCAGCACTACAAAAGAAAAGGCCTTTGGCCTCCATTTTTAGTGGTCAGAAAGCTTGTTCTCTTTAGAGCCTGTCTACCATTTCTTTGTGAAGTGATACATTGTCTCTCTGGGGAATATTAGCCAATCAAATCACTCTATAAAAGTCTCTTTCTTTGCATTGCAGATCACTTGGAGAACATCCTCGAGTCTTCAAGGTAAGCTACTTCAAAAGGTATTTTTAATAGTTTTTTAGCTTAGAATTTATATAGATTGTCTCCCCTCCCTGTAGTCGAATTTCAATTCAAAAACATAAAAATAAATAAATAAAAGAGTCTCTGATATTTCTCTGTCTCAGTCTAAATCCCGAATTATAGACTACTTCTCGTAGGACCAGTGTCGAACTACGGTGGTTTTGATTCCAATTAATCCGATCGGATACGTAGGCCACTTGACTCCAGTTCTCGAGTTCAAGTCCAATAACATAAAGACTAACTTAGGTTTGGTTTTGCCATAATTTACATGCGACATGTTTTAAGGCCATTAATCACTAGAAATGAAGTAGAGATCGAAAAGCCGTGGCGGTTACCTAACACCTTTATGTTGCGTAACTTAGTCCCCGGACCCTTCTCATGGTTTGATAGATTAGTTGTTCTTCTTGGACAACTTTGAATCACTTTTTTGGGTTTTTCTTATTTTTCCTTATTAAATAAGATGGCGATTCTGTAGAATCATCTTTTTAGTGATTTTTCTGAGGCGGTGCGTGGCATTGTTATTAATTAGAGTGCATTATTGAGTCTAGGCATAGTAATGTGATTTAGTTAACTAATTTAATCCAGCCTAGTGCAAGTCCAAGTCTTGTTCAATTGCATATCTAGTCCAAGTCTAGTCCAATTGCATTAGTCCAGTCCATTTGTGTCAAGTCTGGTCCAAGGTCTAGATTATTCTAAGAGATAGTTTGTCTATCGATTTTGTCTGGATCCTCCTTTTCTTCCAAAGAAGAGATCTTTGGAAATCATTCCATACAACAGTTCAATGGGGGAAAATGAAATTATATATAACACGAAAAAATAATCCATGATTTACCCAGGAGGCAGAGATCAAATTAATTTATTTTTGGTTAAGAATGACTTATCCCAAATCTAGTACATCCTATTTGCGATTCCAGAGATAATCATCGAATATAGGGATATATAATGCCTAAAAATTCAGGAAAAGCATATTTAACTTATGGGGTTAGCCGATCAGTTTTTGACTAACCGGCTGGTTCGTTGACTTTTGTCAATCTGTAATTTTATTACTTATTCTGACTTATCTCTAGTTAGAGATGTCAAATGGGCCGGGCCCGTGTTTGGCCATAAATTGGCCCGACCCAGCCTTATAAGTGAACTATGCCGGGCAGGGCCAGACTTGAATTTTTGCCCAAAAAATCCAGCCCGACTCGACCCTAAAAAAGCCTGGGTCAGGACCTAAAAACTGGGTTGACCCGAAACCAGCCCTTTTTTTAGGGCCGACCCAAGTCTGGCCCGGTTCTGGCCTGGCCCCATAATGCTTTTTTGCAAAAGTCCACTTTTACCCCCTTTCCCCAGCAGCTATATAACGTCTAGTTTGGGGGTATTTTCATCCAACAATAATTTCTAACAGCTCTTTTATGCTTTTTTACACTTTTACCCTCCCAATAACTATAAACGACTACTTTAAGGGGCATTTTGGTCTTTTATGGACTTTAAAAAATCTATTTCACCCCCTTTCTTTCATATTTTTCACACCAATCTTCTCACTCTCTCTTATCTAAATTTTGCATTTTTACAAACTTTGCTACCACTGTTATTTGTTATTAAGTACTAACCCTCTCCAATTTTCAATTACAAGAACTAGTTAATTATTTACTACTCTTATTTGTTATTCCTTTGCATTTAGTTATCTTACTAAATTCTATAAGCTTAATTATCATTGTTGTTTGTTACTAAGTACCGACTCTCTTTAATAATTAATTATAATTATTATTTAATTATTTACTACTCTTATTCATTTGCATTTAGTTACTCTTACTAGTTTTTTTTTTCATTCTTGTCAAAAAAATTTAACGTCAAATATGTCTCGATTTTTTAAATCACGTAGGAACGTAGAGCACCATCACAAGCACACGACCACCGCCACCACAAGCACCACCACAACCATTCAATTTTTAAGATCCGCCACAAACGAGTACAGATACCCGGGCCAATTGTGAGTTCAACCAAAATATTTCAGATCTTGAATATACACCCTCACAATATACCCCACATTAAGTCAAGGACGCAGCTCTGTTGGTGAAGCTATTACTCCGGGGCAGAATTTTATACCGATGAGTGGTCATCATGGTGAAGGATCGAGCAATCTTTTCGGTAGTCCGCCAAAAGTCCAAAAGGCCAAAAAAAAAGGCAAGTGTTGGAATCATTTTGATGTCATTACCCTCTCTGTGCACCTAAACAAGGTCATGTCAAACCTAGCTAACCGCAGTTATCTTTTGACGTTAAGTTATTTATTTATAATCAGCTAGAGCAAAGAGGCAGTCTTGCTGAATTTATTACTCATGATGAACATGCTTTTAATTTTTTCAATAACGTTAAGTACTCTAGATATATGAACACTTATATGCAACCTTTTGTATAAAAAAATTCATAGAAACACAACTAGATCTGATGCACTTAGACAGTATAATGCTGCTAAAGCACGCTTGATTAATTATTTTGATAATTTTGATGGTAGAGTTAGTCTTACTTCTGATGTTTGGGCAATCTCCTTTTACTTTTGTTAGTTATGCTTGTGTGACGGCCCATTGGATTAATTCTGATTAGACTATGAACAAAAGAATCATCACTTTTGAACTCTTTCCTTATCCCCGTGATGCAATTAACGTTGCTACTATTATAATTAATGCACGTACCATGTTTAAAATAAAGAACAAGATTATGAGTATCAATTATGATAATGCTTCTAACAATAAAGCTGTTGTTGCAGCCTTAAAGGAAAGCCTTCAACCTGTACTTGTTGGTGAATTATTTCATGTTTCATGTGTTTATCATATAATTAATTTAAATTTTCAAGATAATTTAGTTGCTGCAGGAGATATTTTTCTTAAAATAAGGGGTATGTCAACGTTTATTAATAGTTCGGGTTCGAGAACTACAACATTTCAAAGCTTTGTGTGTTCAATATAATTTGGCTCGTAGGAGACCACTTATAAATGTCGTCCATAAGTGGAACTTCACATATCATATACTTTTTCAAGTTTTGGTATACAAAGAAGTGTATACACATTTTCTACTAACCACGTTCTCATAAGGCTTGCCAACTCACGCGGAATTGCAGGTGGCTGCACAGCTATCTAAATTTTTGGAAGTATTTAATACGTCTACTAATTTATTGTCTAGTACGTACTATCCTACCTCCCCTTTCTCTCTAATAGAAATTCTCAAAATGGCTACAATGTAAACGAAATGGAGCTATGTAGAACCCTTTTAAAAAATAGTAGAAGAGATGGACAAAAAGTTTAATAAATATTAGAAGAAACTGCCTACTATTTTTGCTGTAGCCACTTGTTTGGATCCTATGTTAAAGTTGCATGGCGTGAAAGTCTCAATACAAGAGATATCAAGACTAATGTGTTACATGAAAGGGGACACAACCAAACTTACAACGAAAGTGAGCATGGCATTTGAGGATCTGTACAACCTATATCATAATTTCACTAATGTGCACGGGCGAGCTTCATTGTTGAGTAGTAAAATGTATTACTAAGACATTACCAGGGGAAGGTACTTCTAGTTCGGCAAGTTCGTCTTCTTTTTCCTCTTTTAATGAGATTAGTTTGTATGCCAATACTAATTATTATTCTGCTTTATTAATGGAAGAACATGTTAATTTTGATTTGTTAACTTTTTGAAAATAAAATGAAAAAAATTATAAAACTGTATCCCTAATTGTCCGGGATGTACTACTAGTGCAAAGCCTCCACGATTGCTTCAGACTCGGCATTCAGCAAGCAGAAGGGTGTTGGATGACAAGAGAAGTCGTCTTAACCCCAATTCACTCGAGTTATGTGTATGTTGGAAGGATTATCTTGCTGCGAAATACTGCGGGCAAGATAAACCAATTGATAATAGGAAGAGCAGTGATTCAGACGTCGAAACACTTCCAGATGATTAGGTAATTTCCTTTTCTTTTCCTTTTCTCAAGTTTTTAGTATAAATTATTTTCAAACAAATTAAGTGTGTCTAAAGTAAACAATACACTTGAAAAAAAATAGATATTTTTCTCACTTTTTTTGAAAAATGAATCCTTTACACACACACACACATATGTAACTTCGCCTGTTTGTTTACAAGCAGCTGGTCCCAAGCCTGGATAAAAGGAGGAGGGCTTATCAAAGAATTTATTTCGTGTGTTAATATTTTTGCAACACAAAACAGGAATTAAAAAAAATTAGGCCCGGGTTCGGGCCTGCCCCTAAAGTTCTAGGGCTTGGATTGGGCCTCGATATCCCAGCATTGGGCACGGCCCGTTCCCACAGCCCTAAGCCTGATTGGCTCGGGCTTTCACTTGGCCTGCAAGCCTGGACCAGCCATCCAAGCTCAACCCATTGACATCTCTATCTCTAGCCTTGCCAATCGGCAAGGCTAGAGATACGTCAGAATAAGTGATCATGCGACCCTGAGCACTATAAAAGGGGTCTTTACCTTCATTTTTAGGGGTCCAAAGTTTATTCTTGTGAAACTCATATGCCATTTCTTAGTGAAGTGACATGATATCTCTCTCGACAAGTCTAACCATTCAAACCATTCTTAAAATGTCTTTTTGCTCTTTGCATCCTAGATTCTATGAAGAACATCCCCAAATCATGAAAGCAAGCTACAATGCGAGGTAATTTTTACTAGCTTTTCTAGATTATAAGATCCTATAGATTGTCTCCCGTCCCCGTGATCACATTTCCTTTCAAAAACCGCAAAAAAGGATCTATTTACCATTTTTTTGTCTAAAATTTAGGCTCGAATTGTAGATTACTCCACGTAAGACCAGAGGCGAACTATGGTAGTTTTGATTCCAAATTAATCCCATATGATACGTAGCCAGTTCGGCCCCTACTGTCAAGTTCAAGCCAAAATTATAAAATTTACTTAGAATTAGTCTTATCATATTTTACATGCTATGTAAACTAAGGCCAAAACTCATTAAAAGCGAAGTAGAGACTGAAAGGGCGCGGTGGTGCCTAACACATTCCCGCTGTGTAACTCAGTCCCTGGACCCTATCTTGATGTGGATAGATTAGTTGTTCTTCTTTGATACCTTAGAGTCATTTTCTAGGATTTTATTAGTTTCTATTAATTAAATAAGATGACGACTCCATATAATCTCTTTTTTTGGGGATTTTTTTCAAGGCGTTTCGCCTTAGGATGGGCTCCTTATTTATATATTGTTATTTAACTGTAGCATTAATGATAGAATTTAGGATATAGTGTTCAGGAGTAGAACAATGTTAAGAAATACTTACAGGACATAAAATCAATGGTACTAGGAAGTCGTCCTTACCTTAAACCATATACACACCAATAATTCATACAAATCAGTTTATACATCCTTTTCCATCTCTAAGGTAATTTACTACTTCCTCGTTCTTTTTTTATACTCTTTTTCTTTTGTCTATCTTTATTCTACACTTTCATTTAAATTCCTCCACTCACAAATAACTTCCTTAATTTCAGTCTCTTTCTAGCTCATAACCAACTGCATCTCACAGTAACTCTCTCTATATGAAAATAAAATATAACTTGACAAATAGCTTGTAAAGAGTATTACGGGGCTATTTAAGCACGAGGCTAAAAGAAATCAATCAGTGTTGAGACAATAATAAGGGATCAAACAAGCTTGGCAAGGCTCATGAAAAGCACAAGAAGAATGAAAGTACGAGGAGTTGCAATTGTATGTTGACATGTAACAAGTACAGTGATGCAAAACATCAGGAGGTGTTGTGCAAAGAGCTAGTTAACAATGCTCACCAAGATACATGAGGTGCCACAATATCGTGACGACACTTAACAAGCAAGAAAATACTAAGTAGCACGAGATGTTGATTAAAAATCCGACGACAATGACTAATCAACACCATGTCACAATGGAGAAGACTACACATACAAGCACGGAGGTGCTCAACTAAGCATGAGGCAGCGTCTTTTAAGAAATACTAGTCATTACATGCCATCCTGATTCATTGGCCCTCTTAGGATTTATAGATATAGAATTTTGTAAATATTTGATTATCTTTTTTTTGTCGTTTGACAAAATAAAAAACATACATGTTTAATCAAGACATTTTTTGGTTGAAATATTGATAATAATTTAGTGATTGGTGAAGAGTCTCTAGAATAATAGATTTGGTGTTACAAAATGCGAATGTTATTTCATCCTAGACTAGATATTTTGCCTTTTCGTCAATGCTGATCGGGTCAGACCCGTTTCGTCTCGGACCAAGCAAACGAACAAACAGAGACGAGCATCAGCCAAAGGCAGCTGTGAGCTGTGGAGTGGACTGAATCCGAACATAGCAAAAATGTCAGTACTACTACCAGCCACTACACTTTCCACTATCTCCACTCCTTCCAATTCCACTCGCATTCTTCCTCCGATACCCCTGAACAAGAAGCAACCGAGTTCCTCCACTCGCCACAAACTCGGCCTCAACTCCGCTGTCAAAACCTGGACCTTCACACGACCAACTCATCGCTGTCGCTGCTGCTTGGCTATGCCCGTCGAGCCGACGACGACGACGTCTTCTTCCCAGGTTTTCTCTCTCCTCTTCTCCCCCCCTGTTTGGTTGCAACTTGCAAGAACGTTAAGGAAATATAAAATCATAAGAACACTGTGAAAATCTATTTCCACGTCCTATTGTGCTTGTCCACACCTTGTTTTTTATTGCTAAAAGCGCATCAACTGTAAGCTTAGGGACAACTTGAGTTGTGGCCAAGCATATGCAGGTGCGTACTTGTGTTATTGCAACACAATGTCATTGTTTAGATATGACACATTATGCTTTTAGTCGTTGGGAAAGTGATTTTCCTGGTTCGGATTATTTAAGATGCTTCCAGGAAGTTTAGAGCTCAATGCTGAGTGATTTTTTGGCAATTATAGAGTCCAATGGAAGCGCCGAAATGCTTGTGAAAGGTTCACTCGGGCTGTCTCACTGTTTTCAACTCCCGTCTTGGACATCTGATGAAATCGTGAAATTAAATTATTGACTATGCTGAAAAATCTTTCTGGTTTTCTAGGAGGCTGGTTGCAGTTTTGCTTGTCGCACTGGTCATGTCAAAGTAATGTTGATCGACTGTACTCACTTAAGCATGATATTACTAGTTGCAGGATGGCTGCTTGCATTCCAGAGCATACTGGGTGAGTAAGTCGGTAATTGCTTGGAATGTGGATATGCTTGATGGCTTGTGTTATCTGTACGCCAGCAAAGCTGCTGCTTTATCTTTTTCAAATAGTGGAATTCAAGGTATCGCTCAATTGTGCCTCGTAACCAGCGGATAACTCTTTCAAGAACAATACTATGCACTCATTGCCCGAGGAACTGTGGTAAAAAGGCTTGACACTTGTGTGCAAAACAGGTCATGACGTGGAAATTAAGCTTGATGGAGACGATAACAGGCTTCCAGTAAATGTTAGATATACATTCTTTCATGCTTGTTGTTATGAAACCTGTTAATTGTTACTGGTCTCTTATTACGTGTCGGTGTTGCATTTAATTAGCTGTTTGAAGTGATACAGCTTCCATTGAGGTTCAGGCTAACTTTGTTATTTTTCACTTGTTATATCGTGTTCTAGGTCATTGATAAATTTCCCCATTTGCAAGATTATAATACTTTCAAGTTACCTCCGGCTTTGGATGCCAAAAGTTTACTCAAATGCCAACTGGTCATCGCTGTCTTCAGTTGTAAGCTCTTGTCTGTATATCTGTTGTTACTCTTAAAAAGAGCACCAGTGCTGCACATTAGGAAGCAGTGTCATATGCATTTATTAGGGAATTTGGCATTCTAGAAAGAATGGTTGACCTTCATCAAATATAATGTTCTGCTTTCAAAGATTGACTAACCTTATATCTTTGCGTGGTGTGCTGGGTAAAGGAAGTAGAGTTTACATAATTCGCATGAATAAACTTTACTCCGGCAATAAATTATTGGCCCTCAACAGTTTGTTTAGTATAAGCTTTGTCTTGTTTTTATGCGGAACTTGCTACTGTATAGTTCTGGAATTGATTGGATCTGTCTTCATTTGGTTATAGACGTGACACTGTTTTGCTTCTTTTCTTTTCCTCCGTTATCTCGTTTTCTCGCTGTCCTGCATTGACACTTCACAAATCCAATTCTTTCTTGGTGGGCTTCATAGTTTTTCAGACTGTGTAGCATGTCTGATACATTCCGACTATGAACAAATGACATTTCTGTGCAGCTGATGGCAAATGCATCAATGCTACTGGCTTGCAGCTGCCTGGTGTCCTTGATGAGTTATTCTCTTATGATGGTCCACTTGGTGCTGTTTTTTCAAATGACGCTGTCTCAGTTCACCTTTGGGCCCCGACTGCTCAAGTACATTTCCCCTTCATAGTTTTATTCGCCTTGATTTCTTGTCATTTTTGCTTATTCTTTTATACGCGTGTATTAACGAACAGGACGTTCAAGCTTTGATTTATTCAGACCCTTGTGGGGTGGAACCTATAGATATTGTCAAGCTTGAGGAGGCCAATGGCGTTTGGACTTCTATTGGGCCAAGAAGTTGGGAGGGTTGTTACTATGTCTATGAAGTCTCTGTTTACCACCCTAGTACATTGCAGATTGAAAAGTGCATAGCGAATGATCCATATGCGAGGGGGTATGCTGGTTGTTACGTTCAGTCAACAACTCTTGAAATTACTTAAAAGTGTTTAAGTCCGATGGTTCTGCATAAAACTGAACTGCCGCTATGTCTACGCATGCAGTCTACTTACAAACAGACGTATATGTCCTTATATTGTGTTCACACCTTGCATTGTATGAGTAGGCTCTCAGCTGATGGCAACCGTACTCTTTTGGTCAATCTCGAGTCTGACGGTTTAAAACCTGAAGGATGGGATGACTTGGCGGTTGAAAAACCTGATCTTCTTTCTTTCTCCGAGATCAGTATCTATGAGTTGCATGTAAGAGATTTCAGGTAAGTAGTTACTTTGGCTTGCGCTTTAATTTCTTTGCCAGCAAATACCTATGCACAACTTAGGGCAAAGTACATTTTAAAGTATCTTTTGGTTCCTACTGAGTTCTAGTCAAAGAGTTCTAGGATATGCGGTTTATACCTAGCCTGAAGATTCATGATTGACATCTTTTTGAGATTGTTACATGGGCCTGACCTGATATTCCTTTTTGTTTCATACATCTGCAATATGACTTTTGTTTATTGTTATGCCTCTGCACATTAAATGCCCAGCTCCTTACGTGGCTATGATTTTCAAATTTTCGGGAACAATAATTTGGTATAGTGGAGCCTACTTGTTGGATATTATTCCTAGTAATGACCTGTGTTATTATGACAGTGCTAGTGACGATACTGTGCATCCTGACATTCGCGGCAGATATCTTGCCTTTACTTCTCAGGTAGGTTTTTTTTTTTCTTAATCCTGAATTTTGGAGACATTAACCCTAAGGAACTGCAAACTTGTCGTTCTATCCATCTATGTACGTTTCTTTGGATGGATTAGATTTTCTAAGCGAAGTTTTTCATCCGTGTTTGTTCGCTGAATAATAAGCTCAATTTGTGGAACCGTTGTTTGAAATTGACTAATGTAGCTACCTATCAAAAAGATTATGGCTATGTCTAGAAACTTAAGCGGTTAGAATGGGCCCAGCAATGCGTATCCTGCTGTAGTGCTCCTCAAAGATAGAATCAGAGGCCTTTCCCAAAGAAAGCTGTAATACAATCTTAGCTTGCCTATTTCCTAAAAGTTTAAGTTGTTAGCAGATGATCCGAAAGTGGGCCCGCAATGTCTATTCTGCTCCAGAGCTTGCCAAGCCAAAGACTAGAACCAAAAATCTTTTCCAACGAAAGCTCTGGAATGTCTATTTTCCTTATATGTGCAACCCTGCTCATTTGAGGAGAGGCAGACAAGTGAGCAAATTGCACCGCCATTGCAAAGCAGAAGAAAATACATACTGTACTGACAGACTGGTAGCGAAATGCAAGCAAAAGTAACTAAAGCCAAGATCCAATGGAACCAATCTAAGTAGCACGGACGCGGGACGTCCGACACCAGCACCGACGGGGACACCGGACACCACTATTTTCAGAATAACAAATTTTGGACACCGCAGGACACCATGCAATAAATGCACACACACACACACACACACACACACATATATATATATACATATACAGATATGCAAGAATGTATGTGTGTGTATATATATCTCATGTATGGCCATGTTTATACAAATTCCAAGCACATTCTGGCCTCATGAACAGTAAACCACCAACTAATAAACCACAAAAAAAGTCAGTAATTGAAATCAAGTTACTGTGGATAATAAGGTAGTGCAAGATCCCACTAACTGCTTTGGTTTCTTCCATCCACCAAGATTTAATCACCATCAATTGCCTCATCATGTTTATTGTCCTCTATGCCTCCCTTGTCAACCTCTTCCCTGGACACGCCCATCAATTGAGAGATTTGTCTTTTCGGCGTTAGGTTGCCTTCGTCAAAGAGCCCTCTTTCCCGTCAGTTGACCATAATTCTATTGGAGAAAAAGGCAAGAATACCAACTACCATTGGCTTTGCCCTAGTCTTTCAATTTATGAAAGAATCTCAGCTTTCCCTTATTTTCCACCATGACCCTCAAATTAAGTTAAAAAATGTGCAGTTCTACCATTAGGTATTGGATACTTTTGTATAGGGTGTCGGACGCTTCTAAGTAAGGTGTCCGACACGGTGTCCGATAATTAAAAATAAGTAGAAAAACATTCAGACACCGCCCAGAGGTGTCCGACACGTGTCTGGAGGCATCCGAGGTGTCGGTAGGTGTCGGACACGAAGTCTGGACCCGTAAGAGGTGTCCGTGCTTTCTAGGATCCACTGCTTTGTATCTATGTCGGATCACCAGTTTCTCTTAAGCTTCAGTTCCAAAATGCACATGTCCTGTAACAACGATATTGATCATTCATTATGTTAAGTTGTCAAATTCTTCATATTTCTGCCTGGTAATACACTTGTTTCAAATGATGTCCCAATCAAGTGGCAGTCCTAGCCAAAGGGAGAATTTATGTCCTACATTTCTTTTCAGCAAATGGACCATGAGCTTTTCTGTTGCTGCTTTTGTTCAACTTCTGTATAGTGTATATGGAGAACGTTATCCTCACCAAAGACTTTTTGAAAATTCTAAACTACCCCCCCTCTCTCTCTCTCCTTCTTCTCTTCTCTCTCTATATATATTCGCAAACACATATACATTATACATGTAAGTGTATATTTATATATAGACATACATAGATATGTTTCTTTGATGCCGATTTCTTTGAACCTGAATTCGTCTGTCTTATTTTTGGCATAGTTTTGTCGCTAGCTGTTTTCCAATGGCGTTTTCATACTGAGTAATAAGGTAGCTATTGGAAATTAAGAGAAGAAGCAAAGCATATTTCTAATGGGAAGGCATAGCATAAAAAATTGAAGATGACAATCCAGGAGCAAAAAATTAATGTTAACAATATTGCCTAATTGCAATTGACAGTTGAGATTAGTGTACTACGAGGAAACCCAAATACTGTGTTGACTTTAAGTCGGCGTTGGATTTCCTTATGGCAAATCTCTTTTAGAAATCTGTAATGAGGTTACTCTATTGCACATGTAGCAATTCTATTCTTTCCGATTAAGGGGATATAATACTTCAAGGCTTCCAGATTTTGTTATCCTGGGACAGTTACGATATCAGATTGGTTTTAGGTTTGCAGGATTAAGACCTAACATATGTAATTTATGGCAAATAAGATATGCAAACAAGGAAGCAATGAAGATCAAAGACAAGGTGATTACCACGAGATGAATGCTTTGGTCACCTAGGTTTATTATTATGCTGAGTGAGAGAGGAATTGCTTGGTATGTGCTTCATTCACGAGTTTGAAGTTGAAGGGGGAAAAAACAATGCAGTAATCACATAACCAGCTTGTTGTTGTTAAGAAACATGTTGCTGATTTCTAATGCATGTGCGGTAAGACAAAACCAGTTAGAGATGGAATTCTCGTAAATCCATAAGCATGTTACAATAGCACCTATTTGCGAACATGAGGGATAACTGATGATGATTGCGACGATGTACATTTGTAACATCTAGTCTTTCGAGATGTCATCTAGAGTTTAGAGTTACTTTAAAATAATTACCCGAGAAAACATAAAAACCTAAAATTTACCCTAGATCACCAATAAAACTAATCTAATCTGCGTAACCCTGGATTTGGGTTTAGGGACTAACTTATATTACGAGAAGGTCCTAGCCACCTCATCATACCCTAAATAGGTACACATACTTTTATCTACTTTTATCTGGTTTTGGTGATTTTATTGAAATAACAACAAACCATAATTCTACGTACCCAATCGGACTAATAGGGATCTAAACCTTGTAGTTCAGACTCTGGGGGAGGTGACGTAAACTCTAGTCTGTGTTTGCTGAAAGCAGTCCTCTACCAAATTTTATGACCTGTGTACTGGAGAGCATTGTTTTTGATCCATGGACCTACCAGAATTTGATTGCCGGGATGGGATTTACTCTAACCAGTAAAGGAGTTTTACCTTTCGATCTGGATTGTCTAATTGCTAGTTTGGATGTATCTACGATGCAAGAAACTGGAATGGACAAGCGTTTGAATAAGTGTATGGGAATGGAATCACAACATATTAGAACACTAATTAAAAACTGCACGGCATAATAGCAACCTATGTGGGACTTTTCAATGTATCTAATGGGTACCTAGTGGCTGTTTATATAGAGGCCTCGGGGCATAGGGCTACAGAAAAGCGGCACAAAAAGATTTGGGTGAAACCCTAGCCGCCGCTAGAGAAAGATTAAAAGATCAAAATACCCTTTGTCAGTCGGTATGCTTTAGCCACCATGGTATATCCGACAGCGTAAAAATGTACCAGTTGGTAAACATTCCCTTGCGAATTTACTTTTAAAGCTTCTATTCTAGAGGAAAAAGCTACCCTGCCATGTAAATGCTCGTAAAAATGAGCCTAGAATCTGATCTAAGGTGAACCAAATTCACTAGACCGGGATCTAGTTAAGCCCAACATAATCTGACCGGACAGGACTAAAATAAAATTAACTGAAGCCTATAACAATAGACTAACTAGATTTGAGCCGGGCTGGACTGGATCGAGCTAGACTGAATTGGACTGGACTCGACTAAAAGATTAAAGAAAGTCTACAAAAACGGGACATCTACAATCTATGAAGCACAGGTGCGGCAGTTTGGCTGAAGCACCGGCACCGGGTGCGGCATGGGTGCGCACTGGGTGCGTGTCAGAAATTAATTTTTTTTAAATTAATTTTCTGGACCTTGGGTGCGGCTGGGACATGCCAAGGATACGGCTGGGACACGCACCTAGAGTCTTTCTGGCAGAGAAGACTGAAAGAAGAAGAAGAAGGAAAAAAGAAGAAGACGAGAAGAAGGAACAACGTCCGCTGGTAGTGGCGACGGTCTTCCGGCAGCAGCAGCGACTGGCGATGGACGGTCCCTGGCAGCAGAGGCGACCAGCAGGGAACAGCGGCGAGGGCTTCTGGTTAATAGCTAGGGTTTTAAGTGTGTACCCATCTTTCTATTTATTATGTTTGGGTCCCTGTTTTATTGACAATCTTTTAAACTTCCCCACTACTTTCAATTGTAAGTGTGTTCCCAACTTTCTATTTATTATGTTTGGGTCCCTGTTTTTTGACAATCTTTTAAACTTACCCCACTATTTTCAAGAAATAACATGTACAAAAATTTAGCATATTTGGCTATGCATTTTTAATTTTCTAAAGTAGCCCACCAAATTAACAAACTATCTTATCGTTTGTCTACAATAGCATTATTATTGTTACACATATATAATAAACTTTAATAAATTTTTGCGGTATCCCCGCCTCACCCGTATCCGATCTTTTAGAAAATGACGTATCCGCGTATCCGCACCCGTATTGCATCGGCACCCGCACCGGAGTCCGTGCTTCTTAGTCTACAATGATGCTATTGTAAAGATCTATAGCTGTATCATTTGGAAAGAGTTAGGCAGTCCACGTAGGTGGGAATTCTAGGGAAAGGGAAGACCGAGGGCTGACTTCTTGAATTGCTAAAAACATCATGCTACTATATATTCAAACTGCTTAAACCCTTGTACTATGTATTAATCCTTTTTCTACTAGTATGTGTATAGGCGTAAGCTTATGTCAAAAGCTAAGGACCACTGATCTATCCGCAGAGCCCCTTTGCAAACTTGTTACTTTGTTTTGAAGGTAGGTTGCCATGCTGTTAAGAACTTAAAATTATTGTATCTTTCAATAGGCAAAAATTGGTGCCTTGGTGGTGTTTTTCATGGACAGACTTGATATAGTTGCTCGACTCGGTTCTCACATGTTCAATGGGCATATGTCTGCATTGTTTGGTCTAGTTTTTATGCTTTCTTGTGGATTTCTCTTTGCTGTACAAATTTGAGGGGGCTCGTAGTCTGTTCCTAGGGGATAATGAATTCATCGCAGTCAATTTTTGCAGAGTTAGGGTGCCTGGACTTTGTTTCATTCATGACATTTCTTAGCATGTTATAATTTTCTAAACAATATCAAATAACAGTTTAGAAATCGTTCTTCTACGTGCGTCTTCGCTAACAAGTTCGATAAGTATAAGAAGGGATGTTTGCTGAAGAAGAAGAATATTTAAGACAAAAACAGACCACATGAAAGAAACTACACGCACACTTAATAGCATAAACGAAGATAGTTCAAATGTGAATTTGTTTAAGCACATTTTTATTTCAAAGGTCATGGTACTACCTTGATAGTTTCTGCTTGAAGGACTCAGCAGGTATACTTCATCTGAAGAGATTATCTGATGCTGGTTTAACCCATGTCCATCTGCTACCAACCTCTCAGTTTGCTGGGGTTGAGGATGAGAAGTATAAGTGGAAGTGTGTGGGTAAGATTTCTAACTTATTTGTTTTCACTGATCTGATTTTATGCAGTGAAGATCTTATTGTTTGATTGTTCAGATCTAAACTAATATGATGATTTTCAAGGACACATACATTGCACTTAGAGAGAACGGATAACTAACAACTTGCTTAAAAGTATGTTGCTTAATCTTGTTGATTCTGTCGAATGTCTGAAACCAACTTTAAAGATCAAGTGCCTGAACGACTGAGGCAGGTTCATTCTAGCATCATATTTTGCACTAGAACGGATTTCTTGATAAAGGAAAGCCCTAAAAGATCTGAAGAAAGAAATTAGTTGAATCTGTAGAACAACACTAATAATCGTATCATTTAAGTTATGTTCCACGAAAGTCCAGGATTGTGTTCAGCTGTGAACTCGGATTTTTTCTAATACTTTTGGGGTATTAGGATAGTATACACATATTAAAAGAGGCAAATTTCAAAAGTGCCAAAGTACATCAAATATAGGAGAGTAATGAAGAATGTCTTGATTGGCCGGGAGTCTGAAAGGAACTTGCAAAACCTTGGCGGCTTTACCCACCTGCTCCCTTTTCTCAGGCTGGACAGCTTTGGTTTAGTCGTTCAGCATTAGTTTGTTGGAAAATGCTAATCTCTGCTCAATCCTAGCTTCTTAATAGGCCACTTCCACTTGCTTGGCTGTAACGCCCCTTTGGAGAAGTGGAATTGATAGGCTTTCCTCCAGGTTGCATTGCGTGGATGCTGTGGACGGCGACATGTGCATTGAGTCTACATGGGTCCTTGCTATTCTCACTAGATGCTGCATGTGCTTTGAGTCTAAATGTGTCCTCAATATTCTCTCCAGAATACTCTGCTCATCTATATCCAAGTGGACTTACGTCATACGCGCACACAAACTCATCTATATACAAGTGGACTTACGTTATATGCACACACACACATACACACACACACACAGACACATATATGGAGCCGATCCCTATCTACCGGTGGACACCAGATCTGAGACCGTCCACGTGTGAAAGTGGACGACACAGATTACTTCTTTTTTTAACTCTAACTAGCCTGACCGCTACTCTCTGTAGCGGTTAGAAATTATTCCCAAAATGTCCCTCACGCGCCCCCCCAAAGACTCTCTCGCACGCGCTCGAAGACAACATAAATTGTAAATGTAGAGGTTAGCAGAACACCATTTCATTCTATCTCTTCATCTCTCTCCATAGCAATTCAAAACTCAAAATCAGTACCAATCAAAACACCCTTTGTCTCTCTTGATCTATCCCTCTGTGCAATTCAAACTCAAAATCAGTACCAATCTAAATCAAACCCAATTACATGTCTATAACACTAAAAAATTCATACCACTCAAAATCAAACCAAATAACACGTCAATTACGCCAAAAAATACATACCAATCTAATTCAAAACTGAATAATGATACAAATTGGAACATTGAAATAGATCTGAAGAAAAGAAAAATAAAATAAATGTATCTTCAACTCGGGCCGTATGCTACCGCCGGATCCGGCGGAGATATGGGCGAATGGAAGATGTGGTGGCGGCGGCATGTGGGATGGGCAGATGCGACGGCGACGGCGGTGGGATCAGAGATGAGATGCGACGGCGGTGGCACCGGCAATGAGATTCGGCGACGGTGGCATCGACGATGAGATGCAACTGCAGTGGCATTGGTGATGAGATGCGACGGGGATGGTGAGGTGATGGCAGCCGTGGTATCATCGGACTGTGGTGGTGTTGTTGGCCGGAGTCTTGGTTCGGAGCCTCAGAACGAAGAGCCCAGAGAAAGTGAGGAGAGGAGAGGAGAGGAGAGGAGAGGAGAGAGAGAGCTCTGGGCAGAGAAAAACGAGAAAGCAGATCTTGGAAATGATAAAGATTAAAGGGCAGATTTGGAAAAGTGACTAACCGCTCCTAAGATGGGTGGTTAGGCGAAAATTTGTAAAAGAACAATTGATCTGAACCGATTATTGTGCGACGTGGACGGTCTCAGATCTGGTGGAGAAATAGCTATTTCTCCACCGGTAGATAGGGATCGACTCCCATATATGATATATGATATATATATATAAACAGATATGCATGTTGGGCTTACATTGTGTGTACACCTGTATATTATTACTTATAATGTATAGATGATCCAATTGAGTGCTGGATCTCTCCTGGAGTGTCCCACAGATCCTTGGCTGTTCACGTCAAATTAAGTTATGCAAAAATTATACATTCATTTGAGTATGTGTAACGCCCCAAATTTCAAAACCCGTCACCAAAATCAAAGTCCTAAAATAAAATATTCGACTAAAATAATAGTACACCACACTTCTGCTGTGCCACACTAATTATATACCAAACCATACCCATTGCACAATCTGCCTAATATCTACACACGTAACTCCAGGCGTAAGGTGTACCAAACTAACAACCAATCCTCACATCACATAGGGCTTGTAATCTGCAAGGTCAAAACCATGAGATCTAACTATCATTCTGATCACCTTTCAAAGCTTCTAAACTTAAATCAACATCATATCCCTAAGCCCTAGACTTCTCATTCCAATCATATCCATATATGCTCCTGAATTCTGACAAGTAACGACCCTGTCTACAGCAGCAACACAAGTCAATGTCTCCTTCAAAAGGGCTAGCCAAAGTAGGTAGTTATTAAAACGATAATAGGCTAGATAAATATGAAGTGAACCTCTGTTCTTATTCTTATGTAAGGCAAAGAATTTATAGGAGATGACATCAACCAAATCCCATAAAAGTCTGGATAACAAAATATCTATCTAAAACTGAAAAGATAACAATTGTAAAACTAAAAGCATGAAAAGTGGAGCCAGCTGGTGATGGTGATCGATACTCGTATGAGCTTAGAGCTCTGACAGCATAAAACAATAATAGGCTAGATAAAATATGAAGTGAACCTCTGTTCTTATTCATATGTAAGGCAAAGAATTTATAGGAGATGACATCAACCAAATCCCATAAAAGTCTGGATAACTAATTATCTAAAACTGAAAAGATAACAATTGCAAAACTAAAAGCATGAAAAGTGGAGCCAGCTGGTGATGGTGATCGTTCTAACAGATTTGACCAAGTCTATCTCTTTTAGTTATGAGTTCATGGGCAGGGTCCTATAAGGCTAATCACAAATTGTCCATATCCGGTGTTGGATATCACAGCATCGCATATTTGCAGGAAGATGACATGTTAAATACTTAAATCCAGCTTTTTTCTTAAACGTGACGTTGCATCTTTACATTCTTTGTTGATCTTATCATTCACAATTTTGATTCAATTCCCGGAAGTCATTTACCATCTGTTCATCTTTGGACTCCTTTACTGAACTCCACATGAGACCACGCTAGTTATTGTTTACCTCACCCAGTTCTATGTGTTGACTGCTTAAACAACATAATGAACATAAACGGTTTAGTGTCTTAATTAGAGGTAAGAACATTGTCTGTTACGCTTCATAAGTTCTGATATAATTCAAGGACACTGTTTTCTGCAGTTGTGATCATTACTGTTCTAGAAGATAATGAGAATATTAGTTCAAGATTATCTTGAAATGTCTAGATTCTTGGCATTGTTGGTGCAAATAACAGCATTGCCTTAACAGATACCCATGTGCTGGAATCTTTACCCCCGGATTCAGCTGAACAACAGGCACATATCACGGCCATCCAGAATGAGGACGGTTATAATTGGGGGTAAAATAGCATGTTCCTAGATCTCAATTCTACTATTTTTACGTTGTATGTGGTAATGATGTCTTGCTTCATAGTTGAATGATTATTTGTCTTGTTTGATTGTGTCTGACAAAGATATAATCCAGTTTTATGGGGTGTTCCTAAAGGAAGCTATGCTAGTAACCCCATCGGTCCTTCTCGTATAGTTGAGTTTCGGAAGATGGTGCAGGTATAGAAGAGATGTATTGGTTCTCATGTTTCTTTTGTACCAATTTTGTTGCTTGGTAACACATTGAAATGCAGGCACTGAACCGAATTGGCGTCCGCGTTGTGTTGGATGTTGTTTATAATCATGTGCATGGAAGCGGTCCTTTTGATGAGAACTCTGTTCTTGACAAGGTTATAAGTTGATTCTTGAGTTCCATCATGACAGTTGATTTTTGAAAAACTGATGTGGTTCTATGTACTGGTGAAAGTATCCAGCCTATATAATCTTTTACACTTCCTCAAGAAAATTGAAACACTAATTCCTATCATGAGGCAAAATGCTTTACAGATTGTTCCGGGCTATTACCTCAGACGGAATACTGATGGTTTTATTGAGCATAGCACATGTGTCAATAATACTGCGAGCGAGCATGTTATGGTTGAACGCTTGATTCTTGATGATCTTTTATCCTGGGCTGTTAACTATAAGGTACCTTTCTTGTGGCGCTCGTTCTAATTTTTTTTTTCCCATGGAGTATGTTTAAACAAAGCCGTAAAGGAAGCTGAACAATGTTGTGGCGAAGTTCCTGGCTTAATGTCTCCTAATTTAAGCTAGCCTCATCACTGATAGCTTTCTGGGGAAATCCTTTTAAACACAAACGAATGGGCTGATTTAAACGAGTCATTCAATTTGATCCTTAGGAGGCATGAAATGTATAGGGCTTTCCTGTTTTATGTCCTTGTGCCTGTAGATTTTCATTTTTAACCATTGAAAACTTACTTTCGGTGGCATGGCTCGTTCATGGTAACTAGTTCTTACTTCATTTAAGTCACAGATAGCCCAAATCATTCTCTAGTCTGGCAAGGAATTGATTTACTTTATCCTGCACATTAAGCCTATTACGAATGATGCATAACTGTGGTCACTGGTCAATATTGCTCCTGCAACTGATATGGCCAGTGACCATGAACATGGGTTGGGGGGGAGGGCGAGTAGAGAGGGAGGGAAGAAAATAGCTAGCTACCTTAGAGAGGGAGGGAAACAAAATAGCTAGCCAACTTAGCTAGCTATTTTCTTCCTCCCCTCTGTCCCTATATTAGTTAGCTAAGCTAACTAATATCAGTATGTAAATTTTTAAGGCAGTAGGGTTGAGAAATTCCTTGAAGTTGACCCTTATGGATGGGGCATCGATGCTCCAATCAATGCCTTCTAATCTATCTGAAAGTCGTAACGTAGAAATAGCAGGGTGCAGGTGCTCTCATGCTCGTAAACTGTTATACTGCTTATAGACAAGCCCCTCGCTTAAACTATGCTTATACTAAGTTAGTTGGGTTTTTTAGAAATAAGTATGTTCTAAAAGTGTGATTGCTTGACTAGTTTGGTCTGAATAGATTTCGTGGCTTTTTAGCATAGTTTTACTTAATGTGTCTGGCTTGCAGGTTGATGGGTTTCGGTTTGACCTGATGGGCCATTTGATGAAACGCACCATGGTATGAGGCTCTGACTCTTGCGACAATTCCATTAGAACTCGTAAAATAGATGCTAGTTGTAGTTTTCTAGTTAGTTTATCAAATCTGCTTGTACAGTTTGAGTTGGCTATGTAGATGACCTGCATATTAAGTAATTCTTCATATCTTTTCTGGTACATTTTTGAATTACCAAGCATGCTTGATTTTGTTGTCATATGCACATATAAAATATCTTATAGTGATATCCATAACATGTAAGGGGACAAAGTTCTTTACACCGCGGTCATCCTCTTTTTAAAAGGACCGAGGTCTGTTCAAGGACGAAGGTCTGTCCAAGGTGTCGTATAACATTCATTACATGAATGACCTCAATCCATTTTGGAGCAATTAGGAACATATCAAAATATGTGAGTGAGCTGGGTAATGTAGCTTGCTAAACTTCAAGAGAAAGGTACTCCAGGACCAGATACTGTTTCACCTTCTCCAAGTACCATGAATACTGATAGTGATGATATACAGAGAAACTCCATGCACAGAATGAGAGGAATAAGATGGGTGCTACAAGCACACACCCAGGAAGCAGGAGTGTGTGTATGTGTGTATATATATAATATAACTAGGGTAATTACTGTACAATTACAAATTACATATGTGCCCCTAAGATAAAGTAAATAGAGAAATACGGAAAATGCAATATTACAGACTACATACAACTGCTACACTACCCCTCAAACTGTGGCGGACTAGACAACAACAGTTTGTCAACTAAATAGTCGTGTCAAGCTTGAGTTACTCACTTGGTGAATATATCTGCAATTTGATCTTGAGAAGCCACATAAGGGAGAGAAATCACGCCATCCAGATATTTATATGCATAAAATGGCAATCAACTTCTATGTGCTTCGTGCCCTCATGAAATACAGGATTATACGCAATACGTATAGCACTTGTGTTATCAGCATATAGAGGAGTTGGAGTCACAAGGTTGACACGCAGATCTTGTAAAAGATCCCTGATCCAAGAGATTTCACTACAAGCTGAAGACATTGCATGATACTCACTTCAGTAGAGGACTTAAAAACAGTGGTTTGTTTCTTACATTTCCATGATATAAGAGACTCACCAAGAAACACACACCATCCTGTGGTTGAGCACCAAGTGTTCAGGCAACCAGCCCCAATCAGCATCTGCATACGCCCGAGTTCAATAGATGAGCACTAGGAAAAGAATAGGCCTCTGGGAAGAGTTCCCCGTAGATAACGTATTATTTGGTGGACAGCTGCGAGGTGTAAGCATCGTGGATCTGAGACAAATTGGCTAACAGTATTGACTGCATATGAGATATTGGGTTGAGTCATAGTGAGGTAAACAAGGCGTCTAACGAATTGGCGGAAATGTGTGGGATCAGAACGCCTTTCTCCAGCATCTTTTTGAGTCTGAGAAAAGCCTCCATTGGAGTATCAACGTTTCTGATTAGTCAGATTAGCACACTTGATCAAGTCGACCTTGTTGGTTAACTGTATAGCCACAAGAAGAATTTTGAACCTGTAATCCTAGGAAGTATGTGAATGGACCTAAATCTTTCATCTGGAAGGACTGACAGAGAAGTTGCTTCAACTCTCTTATGCCTTCAACATCATTTCCAGTAACGAGAATGTCATCAACGTAAAGTAAAAGAAAGGTGACACCGTGTGATGTATGACGTGTAAACAATGAATAGTCATGAGTGCTCTGTGTATAGCCAGCATCAAGAATGACATTCCGAATGCATTCAAACCATGCCCTTGGAGCTTGCTTCAAGCCATAAAGGGACCTCTTTAGCCGACATATCAAAGATTTGCCATGAGAATATCCTGGAGGGGGTGGCATATAAATTGTTTCTTTTAAATGGCCATGTAAGAACGCGTTGTTGACATCCATTTGGGAGATAGTCCAATGTTGCACGGCAGACAGTGCAATAACAAGGCGCACCATGGTCATTTTAGCAACGCGAGCAAATGTTTCTTCATAATCAATCCCATATTCTTGCTTGTACCCCGATGCAACAAGGCGTGCTTTATACCTTTCAATACTACCATCTGATTTAAGTTTGACAGAGAAAACCCACCTTCTACGAATTACAGAAGCATGAGGAGGTGATGGCACCAGATCCCATGTATCAGTCGTTAGTAAGGCATCAATCTTAGCATCCATGGCCTCCTTCCAACAAGGGACAGTGGCAGCTTGCTGGTAAGAGGTAGGGACATAAATAGTCTCTAAGGAAGAAAACAACGAGTCGTGATGGGCAAAAAGACTAAGGCGATCTGGTGGCCGAGTAGTACAATTTGAACGTCGCAACGGGATAACTTCCTCGGAAGCATTATGATTAGGTAAAGCCGAATGATTTACAGAAGAACTTACCTAAGAAAAAGATGGACTCTGCTTTGGTTGGTGACGAGAGAAGCTGGAGCTTGGTCTCGATTGCTTTGGTGTTCATAAACCAACACTGGTTTGGTCGTATCACCGGTGGTTGAAGTAAGATTGCGGCAAGGAGCTGGAGATGCATCTATGGAGTCAGAAAGTCAGGTAAGAAAGAAAGCTGAAAATTTGTGGATTTAGCAAAGGAGTGGTAATAAGGAGCAATGGAGTGGTAATAAGGAACACTTCTCATAAAAATGACATGACGTGGAATTTGGACACGTCGAATGAGGGGATAATAACATAGAGAACCTGTTTGATCAGCACTATGTCCAACAAAAGCTCACAGCAGCTCGTTTCGAGAATTTCTTACGTTCATGAGCAAGCAAGTGAACAAAGCAGATACCACCAAACACATGGAGACAAGAATAGTCTGGAGAAGTATCAAACAAGGAATAGTTAGGAGAATTACTTTTCAAGATGGAAGAGGGAAGACAATTTTTTAAGATGAACAGCAGAGTAGACACAGCTTCTGCCCAAAAGGTAAAAAGAATGTGAGAATCAGACATGAGAATCCCTATGACTTCCAAAATATGTTGATTTTTTCTCTCTGAAACCCCATTTTGCTAAGGGGTATTGGGACACATTCTTTGGGATTGTATACCCTTTTCAGAAAATCTTGAAATTCTCTTAATGTAACCCCTGAATCCGAGCGAATAATTTTAATTTTTGATTCGGACGGTTGGTAGAATTGTACATGAGAGTCAAATTGAGTTTTGGTCATGGACAAGAAGGTTTTGAAATGGGAAAATACCTCAAGTTTATGTCTCATGAAATATATCCATGTATAACGAGTGCAATCATCAATAAACGTTACAAAAATATCTATAACCCAATCTAGAAGAAACAGGAGCAGGCCCCCAAACATCACTTGAATCAAATCAAAAGGCTTAGTTTTAATATCAGATTGCAGCGGAAAAGGCAAATACACACTTTTGATAAGGGAACAATCAATACAAGATTTATTGACATTACTCAACGAAACAGGTTTAGTTTAAACTAGAAGAAAACAAAGCTTCCAAATTCTGGGAACTAGGATGACCAAGTCTACGATGCCGCGTGTGCCAAGTTTTACAAGGGAAAATTAGAATCAGAAGGAGCAAGAAAAAAAGAGAAAGGGCCTGGTTTCTCGAACTATAAAGCAAACAGTAGACCAATCCTAGGCCCCTTCCCTTTAATTTTCCCAGTGCGACGGTCCTGAATCATACAACCATCACGAGAGAAAGAAACAATGTTATCATCATCAACAAGTTGGCCAAGAGAAGTAAGATTAGTGGCGAGCTTAGGAACTAAGAATACATTGGACAAATGGAAGTATGTATTAAGAGCGATAAATAAAGAAATATTATCGCTACCAACAATATCCATCTTCTCGCCATTGGCCGCAATAATTTAACAGATGTGGCCGTAAGATTAAGTAATTAGAGAAATACAGAAAATACAATTTAACAGATTACATACAACTGCTACAGGTAGCTGGTAAACTTCAGCTTCCTTTCCACTGGCAAACACCTCTTTACTCTTTAAGGTTCAATTCGAGAGCTTTCATAAGAGAGTATAATGTTGAATTTTTTTCTTCTCGTGACTAACCAAAAACTTAAACCCCCTCATGTAAATAGAGACATTGATGGCCGGATATGTATATGAACTACTCTTCATGATAATAATGAGTTTAGAGGAGTCATGCACAACTCTATTGCCCCTTCACCAAGTCCACACCAGGCATGGGCCCCTGCCTGAAACACGTTGTATGATATGTTATTTGGTGAATGTTCTTTCATATCAATGTTTTCATATGTTGGAGGGGATTAATGTTGCTGGAAGTAGTGCTTTATATGGTCTTGAGCTGAATCTTAGTTGCAGGAAACTTCTAATAAGGTGACGTTTCTATCTCGAAAACTCGCTTTTGCGACCCAAGTTAGGAGCTCCATGGGATCTCGTCCCAAGTTAATATGGGACCTCGATCCCGTTAGCTGGATAGAGATGCATAGAACAAGTGAGAGAATACTTGAAATTCAAGTCATTTTCAACTCAATTCCTTTTTTCTCTCTTCCTTCAAGTCCTTAAAGCCTTCTTGTCTGTTGTTGCTGGCTATATAAACTATACTAAACAGATGATAATACTCTTTACGCAATTATTTATTCAAGCCGCTCCCAACTTCAGATTCTTCTTTGTGCTTACGCTCCCCCGCCCCCGTTCCCGTTCCCGCTCCCACCCCCGCTTTGTGCAACTAAGCGCCGAACACTCTGGTACCTGGCTATTGTCACTCATATACTGTTTTTCTGTTGCCTACGCACAGTCTCAGTTTTGCCAGCTTAAGACCTATCCACATAACCAGTCACCAAGTCGATCTTCACTAAGGCTGCATGGCTTTTGGTTATAAACGGAACAATTGCTCGATAATAACTCTACCCTGATTAAATTGACATAGTAGGCATTATATGTTGTACTTATCACCAGCCTACAAAGGCTCCGAAGGGGATATAGTACTAGTGTCAAGACCTCTTTATGAAGCGGATTGACGATCGAAGTAAACATGTGATATTTTACTACTCGTAGTTATAATTATGTGAACATAATTTGCACCTTCAACATATGCGTTAATCATGCTCTGTCCAGAACTTTTGTTATCTTAATATCTATGCTCATATTTTCTACTATTGCAGTTCATATATCTTATGCCAAAGGTAGCAATCTTTTGGAAATGCTTGTATTTGTGTTGCTAAATTTTACCTGTTCAAATTTATTTCAAGAGCTATGAATGAGTCATGTTCTGTGACCCTGAAGTAGGGAGGTGCAGTTACACCCCAGTTAAAACATGAGTTACTCGATATAATTTAGAATGTAACATAGGATATTCTTAACCTACTAATTTCTACACTTTTACATACAATACAGTTTTGCATTTCATGCATGCCTCCTATTTTGAGCACAGGTGAAGGCTAAGAGCATGCTCCAAGGCCTATTGATGGAGACAAATGGTGTTGATGGTTCGAGTATCTATATGTAAGGATAAAGTCCTCAGATAAATCTTCTGCCACACTTTCTCCGATCATAATACTTTTTTATGCTTGTTGTCTCTGCATGCTATTCATGTGAGTAAAGTACTCAGCGTCGTCAGCGGGTACTCAGCAGTTGGGCATGGATGTGTGTATTTTTTGGATGTAAATGTACGGGCCAAGTCTCTGGAGATCCCTTATTTCTTCCATTTATATTGTGGATGCTTTAAAATGAGTGAAAATGTCAACCAAGATAATTTTCTTCACATATCTTCCCGAGAAACTAGATAAAATATGTAAAAAAAAAAAAAAGTATATAAGGATCTGAGGAAAATTCTGGAATTCCTTGTCTGAAAATGATTAAGTACAAAACCTTTATGCATGAAGATATCGCTATTCTATGAAGGTTTGACATATTGCTATCCTAGGAAAGTTTGACATGTTGCTAATCTAGGAAGGTTTGACTAATTTACAGCTAATCTCCTATACTTGGAAATACAAATCTGTCCCAAAATTCTTGTGATTTCCATCAATTCTGAATTTCCAACACACCCTCAAGCTGGGGAGTAGATATTTTCCATCCCTAGCTTGCTCACAATCCTGTAAAATGCTGAACTTGCCAATCCTTTAGTCAAGATGTCTGCTAATTGGCTCTCCGTAGATATGTAGGGAGTGCAAATCAATCCGCTTTCAAGCTTCTCCTTTATGAAATGTCGGTCAACTTCCACGTGTTTAGTTCTGTCATGCTGAACTGGATGATGCGCAATGTTGATTGCAGGCTTGTTGTCACAATAAAGCTTCATTGGATCTCTAATTTAATCTTCAAGTCTTTGAGGATAATCTTGAGCCGTAACTACTCACAAATACCTTGCCCCATCGAACGAAACTTCGCCTTTGAACTAGATTTTGCTACAACTGGTTGTTTCTTACTCCTCCAGGTTACTAAATTTCCACCAAGAAAGGTACAATATCCGGAAGTTGATCTTCTGTCGATAAGAGAGCCTGCATAATCAGCATCTGTATATGCTTCTAGTTCCATATTTGTGCCCTTTCTAAAGAGAATCCCTCTTTTTAGGCTACTTCTTAGATATTGTAAGATCTGTTATACTGCATGGAGATGGACATCCTTAGGGTTTTGCATGAACTGACTGACTACACTCACCGCGTATGCAATATCAGGCTCTCTTTTGTCGGTAAGGGAGCCTGCATAATTAGCATCTGTATATGCTTCTAGTTTCATATTTGTGCCCTTTCTAAAGAGATTCCCTCTTCCTGGGCTGCCTTTTAGATATTGTAAGATTTGGTATACTGCATGGAGATGGACATCCTTAGGGTTTTGCACGAATTAACTCACCACACTCACTGTGTATGCAATATTAGGCCGCGTGTGTGACAGATAGATTAGTTTCCCAACGAGTCATTGGTACATGCCTTTGTCTGTTGGTTCTCCTTCCATGAACTCTGCTAGCCTATGATTTGGCTCAATAGGCATGTCTGATGGTCTACAACCAAGTTTACCTGTTTCTTCTAGTAGATCAAGAAGATATTTTTGCTTTGAAACAAAGATTCCTTCCTTGGACCGAGCTACTTCTATTCCTAAGAAGTACTTTAATTTCCTAAGATCCTTTATTTCGAGTTCTTTTGCTAAATACTTGCGAAGCGCTTCCTTTTCATCTGAATCATTTCCACTCACTATAATATCATCTACATTACCTATCAACTCCCGTAACTCCCCCTGAAGCTAAATGCTTGTTAAACAATGTATGATCGCCCTGGCTCTGTTTGTACTTCATATTCAACATAGCTTTAGTAAATCTTTCAAACCATGCCCGAGGAGATTGTTTGAGCCCATACAATGCCTTTCTCAATCTGCACACTTTGTTTTTACCCAGATTTATGCCAAAGCTAGGTGGAACTTCCATATAGATTTCCTCCTCAAGATCTCCATGTAAAAAGGCATTCTTCACATCGAATTGTTCTAAAGTCCAATCATAGTTTGCTGCTAAAGATAACAACACCCTAACTGTATTCATCTTCGCCACTGGAGCAAATGTCTCCTGATAATCCACCCCATAGGTTTGTGTATATCCCTTGGCGACTAGTCTCGCTTTGTACCTCTCAATGGATCCATCGGATTTATACTTCACTGTGAAGACCCATTTGCACCCTACTGGTCTCTTCGCAGTTGGTAATTTCACTAGTTCCCATGTTTTATTTTTCTCCAAGGCCTCCATCTCTATTCTCATTGCATGCTTCCATTCCATTTTACCAAGTGTCTCAGATAATGTTTGTAGGATAGCTACAGTGTTTAGATGGGCAAGGAAGTTTTTGTGTGAGGTTGAGAATTTTTGGAAGGACACAAAATTGGATGAAGGATGTTGTGTGCACTTTCTAACACCCTTTCTTGTGGCTATAGGCAGATCCAAATCAAGGATAGTAGGTGGTACTCCATTTGAAGAACTTACCTCATTCCCAAGTGATGATACAGTTTCTGGAACTTACACAGGATTGATCACAGGCTTAATTCTTCTTTTGTAGACCTTTAGTGGCATTGTAAGTGTAGGGTTTATGGGCCTGGATGGTTTTCAGAAAGATTTGGAAATGATTCAATTGGTTCGGCTTCAGAATCCCCTCTAGAAATGAATTCCACTTCAGGAATGAATTTAGTTTGCACGGGAGATGTTTTTACTAATATTGATGGTTCTCTCAAAAACAGATCCTTGTCTTCCATTGATGATGTTTCCTCCTGAAGATAAGGACTAAAAAAGTAACTTCTTCAACAAATGTTACATCCGACTGAAACATTAGTTTTACGAGTGGTAGGATTGTAGCACTTGTACCCTTTCTGAGTAGGTGAATATCCTATGAAGACACACTTGACAGCTCTAGGATCGAGCTTGCTCCGACCACTAGAGTGAACATGAACAAATGTGACACATCCGAAAACTTTAGGATCTAACTTAGTTGACACATTGAATTCTAGAAAATATTGAGAAAACACCTCCATTGGACTTTTAAAGCCCAAGACTCGAGACGGGATACGATTTATTAGGGGAGCAGCAGTGAGGACAGCTTCCCCCCAAAAGATTTTTGGAACATTCTTTTAGAACAAAAGAGCACGAACAGAGGCTAAAAGATGACAATTTTCTCTTTCGGCAACCCCATTTTGTTGGGGTGTGTCAACACATGATGATTCATGAATAATTCCCTCCTTTAGAAAGTATGGAGACAAAATTTGATTAAAGTAGTCTCTAGCATTATCTGTCCTCAACCTCTTAATTCCAACATTGAATTGAGTTTTGACCATTGTATGAAAAATAGGAAGATGGTTGCTCACATCAAATTTTTGTTTTAGCAAATAAATTCATGAAACTCGAGTGCAATCATCAATGAACGAGACGAACCAACGAGCCCCTGAAATGTTGGGGACTCGAGATGGACCCCAAATGTCGCTGTGAATAAAATAAAAAAAGGAACTGTAGTTTTCTTATTACTCAAAGGAAAGGAAACACGTCGGTGTTTAGCAAATTCACAAACATCACAGTGAAAATCATTTGCATTGACATTTTTGAACAAATATGGAAACATGACACTAAGAATGCTAAAGGAAGGGTGTCCAAGTCTAAGATGATGAAGCCAAATTCGGTCTATGTTGGAATGATGATTGCTGGAGAGAAACGAGAGAGGTGAGTTGTTCCCATTATTCACTTGGCCACTAGGTAACTTAAGATAATAAAGACCATGTCTTACCCTAGCATGTCCAATCGTCCTCCTCGTAACTTGGTCTTGAAATACACAAGAAATACGAGAAAATCCCACACTACAGTTTAGATCCTTTATAAGTTGATGTATAGACACAAGATTTGTAGATGACTTAGGTCCAAGCAGCACGTTTTTAAGGGTAATGGATGGACTTAGGATGATGTTTCCTTGGCTGGCAACAGTGGCCAGGGATCCATCAGCAATGGCTATTTTTCTGTTGCTAGGACATAGATGGTAAGTGAGGAATTTGTGTGAAGAATGGGTCATATGATCGGTTGTCCCGGAATCAATAACCCAGGAATTTGGAAAATCTGAACTAGAGGCACTTAAAGCATACGAGGATGAAGCTTACCTGAATGTGCCAAGGAACAAGTACCTTTAGACTTCTCTAATGAATCAAGGAGTGATCTGAGCCTTCTTATGTCTTCTTTGTTGAATTCATTCTCCTCTCCGCCGCTGCAATTTACATCACCATGTGACATGTCTTCCTTAGATTGAGTCATGTGCACTTGGCTTCGTAGTTTTTCACTTCTAGGTCCTGCATCGCAGTGAGAACTTTGTGGTTTTCCATGAAGCTTCCAGCACTGCTCTGGTATGATGAGGCTTTTTAGAGTAAGTACACCACATTTTACCCTTGTTTAATGGCCGAGACTCCATTCGCCCAACTTCTGAATTTGCAGTATGTGAAGCCGATGTTTTTTCAGCATTAAACTTCAGGTTCTTATCAATAAATTTCCCTAACATTGCTGATTCTTCAATCGGTTGAGCATAAAGCATCACTCCCCTTCGACTTTCTTCAGCATTAATGATGGAGATGGTCTCATTCAACGAGGGTAACTGCTCTTTTCCCAAAATCTGAATTCTCACTTGATCAAACTCCATATTTCAACCGGCGAGAAAATCATAGGTTCGATCCTTTTTAGTGAAATACTTTAACACAGCTGCATCGTTGCTACACTTCATCTCAATGCACCAATAATGATCCATCTCTTGCCATAGATTCTTCAAGAGATTCGCATACTCTGTGACTGAGCGATCTCCTTGTTTAGTGTTCGAGATTTTACTCTTATTCTCAAAGACTCGAGTAGCATCCCTTACCTTAGAATAGGTCTGTTGTGTGGTATCCCATATTTCTTTAGACGTTGGTAGAAACATAAATGTATCACTAATTTCTGGCAAAATGGAATTCCATAACCAAGACATGACCATGGAGTCCTCTTCATCCCAAGCATCAAATCCAGGATCTCCCTTCTTGGGCCCAGTATGAAGGAGATGACTCAATTTTCCCTTTCCTTTCATAAAGGTACACCAATTGAGACCACTTCATATAATTTTTGCCATTCAATATGTAGGCAGATTGAATGTTATGTAATTCTCCTACTGTTTGATTGAGTGTTACCTCTTCGGATTGGGCACTGGGAGCTCTCCCAGTTGTGGAAGACGTGGAAGACATGTTGAAACCCCTTTTGAAATAGGAATTAAAGGGAAAAGAATGGTGATGAAGATCAATCGGGAAGAAATGTTGGACAAAGGGCTATAGATGCCGGAGAATAATAGCGGAAACTGCTGTAAGAAATTTCAGCAATGAAGGCTGAACATAAAGTGTGCGGAAAACTCTGTTTTTGACCTGGAAACAGGGTCGGAACAGAGCACAAACAAATAGCACTTTGGTCTCGGCAATGAAGGCCTGTGTATCGAGATTTCTGATCCCAGAAAAGAGCCTAAAGTTCTGATACCATGAGGAAAATTCTGGAATTCCTTATCTGAAAACGATTTAGTACAAGACCTTTATACATGAAGGTATCGCTATTCTAGGAAGGTTTGACATATTGCTATCCTAGGAAAGTTTGACATGTTGCTAATCTAGGAAGGTTTGACTAATTTACAGCTAATCTCCTATACTTGGAAATACAAATCTGTCCTAGAAATCATGGGATTTCCATCAATTCTGAATTTCCAACAGGATCTCATGGTCCTTGTCGGATTAGTTAATTCAACGCTTTACCCACCTGCACGTAACACGTAATACAATGTGTTCTGTTTCTTGTTTTTATCTCTGTAAACTTTTGGTTGCTGATGCTCTTTCTCAGATACGGCGAAGGATGGGACTTTGGAGAAGTGGCAAAAAATGGACGTGGAATAAATGCAGCACAGTTCAACCTTCATGGAACTGGAATAGGAAGGTACAGTGTTTCCATTGTTTTGCAACTTTTTGGCTTTTGCTTAGCATTGTTTTCAACACTTTGTATGCTCTTCTCCATATTATGCAAGCCATAGCTAATTAACTTTGATGCAGCTTCAATGATCGAATTCGAGATGCGTTGCTTGGTGGATCTCCATTTGGTCATCCTCTCCAGCAAGGTTTTGTAACCGGTCTGTCCTTGCAGGTAATTAGTATTTGTAAACTTAGTTGTAGTTACGAGAAAATACTTAGGAAGTTGCTAGCTTGTGATGCCATTATTTTTCTGTCGAGAATCTACTCATTTCATGGTAAGTTTAGCTGCTTCAATAGCACTTACGGTTTTGTCAAAACTATGTACTTCGACAGCCTAATGCCCATGACCATGGTAGTAAAGCTGCTACAGAGCGAATGCTTGCTATATCAATGGATCACATTCAGGTAGACTGCGTTAATAAATTCCTTTTTCTGGTAATCTTTTATTTCAAATTACTATTGGCGCAAGACATCATTTCAATTTTGTATGTGGATCAATTTGCTAGGCAATACCTACACATATGGTTCATGATAATCTTGACTAATTTTAGCATAGTTATTTTGAATCTTTTGATCTTGTTAGTTCTCCTGAGGGACACTCATGTAACACTCTTTTCATGCACACTAAAGTAGGCAATGCTGTGTAGCTTAAGTGTATAAAAAAGAAAAGTAATAGTGGAATAAGAATTGGGGTAGTGAAAAATTTGTAACTAGACCAAATTTTTAAACAGTTTTTTTTTTTTGCTCTCGGAATTTATTATCTTGGAGTGGGAGACATAAGATTACCTGTAATCTAGAGCCTAGATGAACTAGTGAAGTGTATTTAATGATAGGTAGTTGTACAACAGCTGCCGAGGTGACCTGAATGTTTGATAGAACCTTGATATGCCTTTTTTGTACATAAAAATTTATTTCTGGCTAAGTGGTCAAGTTAACGGGTTGTCCAACATGAGGATCCTGGAACCAATGCGGGAGCAGCCACTTTGCAAAATTATATTAGAAGTCAGGTCTTATCCACTCTACCTGAATTACGCAATCATTCGGTAGCTTATGGCATTATGTTGAGGGTATTTAAGATCATGTTCCAAAAATTATGGCTGGTGATGCTGGAAAAACTAGAAGAAAGAGAAAATTCCTCTGATAAAGTCAGATGTAAAAGTGTTCCCGAACTGGATTTGTACATTCGTAAGTTGTTGATGGTGGTTGCGAAGGGTGACGTGGCATAAGTGGACCAACTCAAAAGTCAAAGACAAGGAAGGTGACTAGAATTCAATGGTCCAAGGGTCATAGCTTGACCTACCATGACCAGTTGACCCAAAGGAGAGACAAGATGCAAAGATAATCATTACCCTCGAGATTTCCCTTTCACGACTAACCTTGAAATGTAGTTCATCAGGGGAACTTGGGGCCAGACCTCGCACGGGCAGGATGCGAGGTTGCACTTGATTGCTCAAGGATGAGGTCCCTCGGATTCCAGGTAATAAGTGGCTAGATGGTTAGGACCAAGAAGTATCACAGCGGCCAATGCTCATATGAGCCGTGCTGAGACGAAGGACTAAAAAAATTGGTTTTTAAAAACCATGCTGCTTCACCCCCATTATGACGCGTTGCCCCCACTTCTTAGGAGGAAAAAGTCACTCAGTATCTGACTGACCATCACAAAGGGATGTCGTCCAAATTGCCCCTGTACAGAGGCGGCATGATCTACCCGCAACCCCTCTGTACTGTTCATCAATGTAAGATGGCTGTGCAAAGAATGGTGCTTGAGGCCCAGCTTACAGTCACTGATTGCTAGGTAAGACACATGTGCCCCTCGCTTTGGACTCTGCCCAATCTTAGTACAAGTACCTTGCCTTGGACATAAAATAGGGGGAGAAAAAGTGGAGGAAAAAGGAAGTAAGATGCATGACAAGCAACATAAAAGTTGAGGGAGAAATGACCACTTCTGACATCCTCACACAACTCCTTTCTTTCCTGAAGACAGAGACAGACAGTGACCATATTCCTAAAAGAAGAGAAACAACCTTGACCAAAAATAATTTATGACCTAATCTCCTCCTGCCGGATTTAGTCTCAGCTCTGACCTTGTCCTCACCCTCGCTACTCATCCCTTGGGTCATGTATTCTTTAGTGTCATGAGACCAGTCATCCACAGGGACACAGGAGACGCCCTCGCCACATCATCAAAACGAACCCTCAACATTTTAGCGGCCTCGTGTATCTCTGAGTACATGCCACTTGAAACGCGCATTAGCAAGATGGTGATTATCAGAGCTAACTAGAGAATGAGCGGAGGAATTAATGGAGCAACAACTTCAAGAGCCAACACCATGGCTGTCCAAGGAAATAACCTCGAAAAGTTGCATAGTTCAACGATGAGGATCAGCCTCGGACCACAAGAATCCTAGAAACCTCCCACCTTGAAGTCCCCGATTATACGACCTGCCCAGAGAAGCAATCCTTCTCCTTCATTGTCATGAAATCCTTCTCGATACGATGCTGTCTATCCTGGCTCGTCTTAGCACAATCTCTATGAAAAACAACGAAATCAGTGAACACCACACTGACAAAGCCATCCCCCTCAAAGAAGCACCTCCAAGCAGCCATAAAGACTCAACGGCCAAGCTAAAAGACATTTCTTTGCCTCAGGCTCGGCGGAAGGCAAGACACCTTACACAATCGAAGACTTGGAGGCTTTCTTTCAAAAGCGCTTCAATTCCAAACTGATTTGTCACCTCGAGTTAAATGGTCCTTTCTCGGCACACATCTCAACCTCTGTTTGTACTCGGGGTTAAGGAAACCCCAGAACTTAACTGTTAAGGCGGTGAAAGTGACAATGTTAAGGCACCCGTTTATAAATTCTTGATGAGATATAGCATTCTCCACCACAATTCTACACCATACTACTTGCAGAGTGATGGCCAGGTCGAGGCGACTAATAATACCCTCCCCAAATTTTGAGCTAGACACTTCATGACTATCCGAGGGGGTTGTACAATCAATTGCCTCTCACACTCTGGGCGTATCAGACAATGAAGAGGCGACCCACTCAGTCAAGTCCCTTCTCCTTGATCCATGGAGTAGAAGCTGTCCTACCTGAGAAAATAGCAATCCACTTGGCAGTTGGCACGGCTTGCCATGAGAAGTCGGGTGACCATCACATGAGGAGAACAACTAGAGCCCCTTGATGAACATAGAGACTGAGCCAGGTATGCCACCGAGCATTAGCCTATGATCAAACTGTTCACCACGGAGATTTGAGGAAGGGAACTTGGTATTAAAAGCAGCATCTCATGTCATTAGGAATGTGTCCTCCCACAAGTTTCTAGTAAACTGGAAAGGCCCTTTTGAAGTCATAAAAGTAAAAGAGGCTGGATACTATCACTTAGTAATAGTAAACCTTGAGGAAGGAGAGCCTTGTGGTGGGCATTATACCAGCAGATATAAAGAAGACAAATTGCGCCTCACTCTCATGTCCCTCGGTCACTCTGGACCCAGGAGATAAGTTGCTGCATGGTTAGGACCATGTGTCACAGTGGCTAATGCATTATGTGAACCGCATTAAGACTATGGACCAAAACAAAGCTTTTCAAACACTATGCTGCTCCACCCCTGTTGTGCCCCCCCCCCCCCCCCCCGCGGTTGGAAAAGGTCACCCACTCTGTAACTGCCCACCCTAAGGGAATTCCATCCAAACTGCCCCTCTGCTGAGATGGCAGAATCTACGTCCCAACGGCCGTGCACTGTTCATCACTGTTGGACGGCTGTGCAGAGAATGGTGCAAAAGGCCCACCTTACAACCACTGAGAACCTCACCGAACTCCTTTCTTTCCAAAAAACAGGCGCAAGACAGATATTAACCCCATTCCTAAGAGAAGAGAGCAACATCGACCAAGAGAATTTCATGAGCTAATCACCTATGCCCTCTTGAGTCTTAGCTCGGAACTGGTCCTCACCCTCGCTGCTCTTCCCTTGGGGCTGTGCATTCTTGAGTGTCACTAGACTAGCCAGCCTCAGGCATACACGTCACACCCTCATCACACCATAAAAGATAACTCTCAGCATGAGTATGTACATCATAGCAAGTTTCATTGAGAATATTAGCGCTGTAAAGGTAAGCGATAAACTTCTTAAGCTTATGCCCTCATTAGGATCTAGAAGCATAAATATTTATATTGTTTGTGCCTGCATGCACATGTAATTTATCGTAATATGTCATTTATTGTTTATGCCTCCTAACAAGTTCTATTCACGTATTCAGGTGGGGATGGCCGCAAACCTGAAGGACTTTGTGCTAACCAATTGTGATGGGCAAGAGGTATGTATTCCATGCCATGTAAAGATTGGAAAAGTCATTCTATCTTGACATTATAAAAGGTTCTTTGAAGTGGCTGTAGTATGATACGAGCCTCTTCCTAAGTTGCAGTAACATACACAGCTTATTCCTGTCTATACATATCTGTTACATCTGATTTTTTTTCCCTGTCATGGCTACATGGAAATGAATTTGGTACATTTCAGAAGTCGATTGTTGAGGGTTGTGAGCCTTCTCAAATATTAGGTTGCTCCATAATGACCTAAGGGTCACGATTTTGAAATTCAAAGTAGCCTTGCCACAGATAGTGGGGGTAACACTGCGTAGATTAGTTGTCAGCTGGAAATTTGAACGACGTGGGCACCTAAATTACTATCCTGCTTTTGGAGATGTCAAAATCCACAGCCTTGTATGCGTGTCCACTTTTCTTCTTGTTGCTACAAGGTTAAAAGTTTACGTTCATACAATTAACGTCCAGGAAATAGATCATATCTGTTGCTTAAATAATGCAATTCAAGCGTTTTAAACCTTCTATTGCTTTCTCCAGATACTCAATAAAATAACAAAAACCTACATGCAATAGTTAGAAAGTCTTTCATCTACAACAAAATATCTTTGACATTTCCAATACATATCTGTGACTCACTAACAAAACAGATACTATTTTATTTCGAGTATTTGTTGCGTGTTTATTCTTGGCTCTGTATTTTGAAGATATAGACTCCTTTTACTTTATGTTCCTTCTCTTTCTCCTCCCCTGCTAGGTCCACTGGAGCTTCACTTTTTTCCCTGCTTGTGTGAACAATGAAAATACTTCTGAAAAGGAACCATCATCTTGAATTCTCTCAATTATACTATGAAACTTAGTCCTTTATCAGCCATTAAATGGTGCATCTTTTTACAAGTGTAGTTTCTGGTCTGCTAATCTAATTCATCTACAGTGTTATAGCCTCGTGTTGTGATTATATACTTCCACCTCAGGTTAAAGGATCTGAAGTTTCAACTTATGACGGGGTACCCGTTGCATATGCTTCATGCCCTACAGAAACTGTAAGGACTCCAGTAAATTTAATTATGGCATCAATCTGCTTCATGGATGACTAGTTACTGAAAGTACGGGTATGATGCTCAGGCATTTGGTGTTCCCGTATACTTAATTGCTTTCTTACATTTAGTTCTCATTGGCACAATCTCGCTATTGGTCTGCATGTGATATTCTGTTCGGCATTTCCATATCTCTGCAACCATAAGTGGACCATCTTTGTTGTCTTCCAGATTAATTATGTTTCTGCTCATGATAACGAGACTCTGTTCGACATCGTTAGTTTGAAGGTACGACTTGATCTGACAATTCACTGCATCTCAAATTATTGGACACTAAATCCCATATATTAACTCTACTCTTTCTATTCTATAGACTCCAATGCAAATTTCTGTAGATGAGAGGTGCAGGATAAATCATTTGGCGTCCAGCACAATAGCACTTTCACAGGTTATATATAGTGTGTTAAACGGTATCTGCTTATTGATTTGCGCATTGAAGCCTTTGTGACTGCAGGTTCTAATTTTTGAAGTTAATTGATGCGTGTTCTACCAGTGGTAGTTAAGTCATTTCAGCCAAAGTTTGCCATTCTTTACGTCTCTGTCGTGTCTCTCCCACTCTCAAGCTAGAACATAAAGATGCCCCATAGATTGACTGCTATGTGTGAGGTTCGAACAGATGAAAATAAATGGTGGATTTAGGCCAGGGTCCTGCTTAGGCTGAAAAAGTAGCTTGTGAAGCCTTTCTTCAATCAGATCATACTCTTCAATATCCCTTCAGAGGCCCAAACTCAAATCTTACTCATAGGTTGACATTCATTAATGTCCCTGTTACGCTAGCTTTTAGGGCTAAGGGTATGTGGATCTTTGTACACATCACACCTAACATAAATAATATGCCGCAAGGTGTGGACTGCTTAGTTTAGATTCTCATTCTTTCTAGCCAATCTCGGTCTGTCTCTTTTCCTCTCTCCTCCCCTTAACATGGTACCATAGAGTTAGTCGAAGTGCCATAAGTTATTGATTTCTGTTTCCTTCTTCCTTTTCCTCTTTTCTTTTTCGTTGTCTTTTTGATTTCGGTTGTAGATGCATACTCTGATTAGAGGGTCAAAATCCAGGAGGAGGGTCTTCGTACCCTTGGCTATTGCTTTAGGGGGTAAATTCTGTGCTTAAATGCAACCTTGGTGAGTTGTGCAGGGTTCAGGAGGCTGCCCAGGGACTTTGTCGGCATATTTGGGGGTTTTGCAGCCTTGTTTCCTTGTCGCCGTAGAGCAGAGTACTCGGAAAGTCTGTGAGTTCATTCCAAGTCACTTTTTGCTTGATGCAATGGTTGCACGTGCTCTTCATATGCAATATCAAATTTCGAAGCAACCATCCACCTTTCCACAGCTACTCTAGCTCAGCCAGAACCTACCACGTGTCTTTCCTCCTCTTCTCAACCCTAGGTTATTGGCTCGGGTTCTAAAACATTACGTGAATGGGAATACAAGTATTTTCTTCTCCATGAATCGTCCTGTGTCAAGTGTCACCTTGGCAGATGGTTCCACTATTTCTGTTCAGGGCATTGGTTTGCTCGCCCAACTTCATCTCCCCCATTGTCATTTATGCTATATGTGCCTTCTTTCCCCTTATGATCTCTTGTTCGCTAGTAAACTTTCTTGTGCTTCTAATGTTCTGTCACATTCTATCCCGATTCGTATGTTCTCAGGATCTTGTGTTGAGGAAGACGGACGGTATGGGGCATGAATTGGGTGGACTTTTGAGGATGTTCCAGTTTTGATGCAGGACGATATCTCAAGAGGGGAATTTATGGCTGTCCTGCAAAGGGCTTAGTCCGTAGGGTTTGTAATAAAAAAGTTAAGTTAGGGTTTATTGGCTGATTTGGTGCTGTTTTAGGTTGCTGTGAACAGTTCCTGTGAACCGTACTTTTCTGTGTTAACATAGCGAACGGAAGAAGAAAAGTGAATAAGAATATAACAGAACCTCAGAGTGTCACTAAGGCCTTCTAGGAGTATCACCTAGTAAAACATCACATCATGGTGTCTCACCATCGCTAAGAGAGAGAAAATTTGTTTCAGACAATTCTAATAATTAATTTTCCCTTAATTGTTCCTGCAATGCTTGCTTATATACATAAAAAGTAGACCTTTCTTGAGAGGAAGGATCTAGAAGATTACTATAAGTAAGACAAAAGAACTCGTAACAATACAAGGAATCCTAAATAAGTAAAAAGTAAGCAGAGATGAAACCTAATAGATCTAGCTAGCAGCCATAATGATCAGAATACCATTAACTACCAGAGTTACGGATGTACCTGGATCAATCTAAGCTTGTACTTCAGGTCCACATGTGTTTCTCTGTTCTTCCGTTTCCACAAATACGCTATAGCTCTAAGCTATGAAGCACGGGTGTGCAGTTTGGGTGAAGCACCAGCGCGGGGTGCGCGTTGGGTGCGGCATGGGTGCCCACTGGTGTATTTATGTAATTCATTTTATGAATTTCTGGTGCCACTGGGATACGGCCTCGCCACGGCCAAGAGTCCGAGACACGCACTGGATTCTTTAGGTTCAAAGTCGAACCTTTAAAGATTTTCTCCACCCAAAAAGATTGCGTATTACTGTTTTCCGTCAGAGAGGGGGGGGGGAGGGAAAGAGGGAGAGAGAGAGAGGGGGGGGGGGGAGAGAGAGAGAGAGTTCACATTGTATTAACTCGTTCAAATTGCCACCCATAGCTAGAGGCGTATAGTTTAGATGGAGTCAAATTTTGTTTCTCCGGCTCCTACCACAGAAATATCACAAGGCCTACAGCGCTACTCATTAGTAAGGTGCATCTCTCTCTCTCTCTCCCTCCCTTCTATCTCTGTCTGGTTCATTATGTAAGACAAATGTAGCTTCAGCTTCTTCCTATTGATCAATCATTTGGGATGCAGAAACTTCATTATCAATAGACTTGTAGTTTAAGTTAATTGAATCTTAATCAGTTGTCAACTGGTCAAATTGAGTAATATTCTGACTATTATGTACCGTAATCGCAAAAAGGGAGCAGGGTAGTCTCGTCTTGTCAAAATTTTCCAGCGTTAATATGCTTTCAACTAAATCTTCATCCTTCGATGGGAATGTCGCAAACTCAATTGTATCAATAATCATGATATCTCGGAGATTTTCTGGTCCTTGGAGGAACCTGTCTCAACTAAGATTTGCCTCAAACAAAACAATAAGACTGCATGTTTAAAGAATTTGCACTGTCCATAGCTCTATCCAGCAAAATCCTTTTGATTACGACCATTTACTGTTTACTAAACTGTTTTTTATGTTTAACTGTTCATTTTCTTTCAAGTCAGCAGTATTACACTGTAATATACTTGTAGTGCACCTGTTCATTGGAGTTTCCTATGTGTAGGGTATACCCTTTTTCCATGCTGGTGATGAGATGTTACGCTCAAAATCCCTGGACCGTGATTCATATAATTCTGCGGATTGGTTCAACAGGTTCACAAGTTATAGTCTTTCTGCTTTTTGTATTAGTAACATATCTTCTCGTAGTTCTGTCAAATTACAATTCCAACTCCAAATTTGTGAAAGCATGAATTATTCTGGGCCAAGTTGTCGACCAACTCAAACTTTCAGAACTTCGAGAAATGTTAAAAGCTTTGGTTCCACAAGTTCCTTGGGTTGCAGTGTTGCACTCTATTTTGTTTGTGCACTTGATGCAGCTTGGTCCATCTCTCCAGTTAAAAGCGGGATCAAACATGAGGGGGAGTGTTAAAGCATGACATACATTAGCCGGTCCATTTCCCTAATTGTTTGAGCTTTCAGTGCGATTGGTAACTTGACGTACCTGATACCTAACTGTAACATACTATACTGTAAGATAAGCTGATCATCATAAAAACATCTCCTTTTCAAATGTCTCATTCTCATAATTACTTCAGTTTACTTGCAGGATGTCATAGATGATACCCCACTTGTACTGGATACTGAATTCAAATAATTTGTTGTTTTCAGGTTAGACTTCAGCTACAGTTCTAATAATTGGGGTGTTGGCCTTCCTCCAAAAGAGAAGAACGAAAATAACTGGCCGCTGTAAGATTGATATCTATCCACTTTCACCATTCAAAGGACTTTTCACTAGATCTTCTTTTTCAGAGCTAGCTTTTGCAACAACAGCCTGCGAGATTTGTTATTATTGACTGCATTAGATTAGTAATCAATGATGCGCTTTCCTTTCTTCTTCAGCATTAAACCTAGATTGGGAGATCCATCCTTCAAACCTTGGAGAAGTCACATCGTTGCTGCTGTAGAAAACTTTTCAAACTTACTGCGTATTAGATACTCTTCACCTCTCTTTCGTTTGAGGACAGCGAATGCTATCCAGGTTAGAGCATATATCCTTGCACCTTTAGTCTTAAAGGTAAACTGTTGTGTGTTAAATAGGGACCAAAAAAGGAACTGAAGTCTGATCTAAAGGAAGATAGGTTAGCTCTTTTTGGCAACCAAGTACTGATAAAATAAGTGTGCTATGAATGCTTCCTTCTTGACAACAAATAAGCATGAAGAGGCAAATATCCTTCTTCCCAAGAACCCCCCCCCCCCGGCAGTCCCTCAAGCGATTTAAGGAAATCATATCAGTTTCATACTTCTGAACTGGTCTGGCAACATTTTCCTAGCCCTACCTGAATTGCTTTCACCGGGCTTGTATATTCTATAAATAATTCTCCTTTCTCCTTAAAAAAAACATGCATGTACATTGTACAAGTATTATTTCCCTTTCTTTTAAGGAAGCTACTGAAGTGCAAAAATCTCTCTCTCTCTCTCTCTCTCTCTCTATATATATATATATATATAGTTCCAAGTAGACTTCCAAGTTTTGACATCATCAAACGATATTCACCCAGGAACGAGTACGATTTCACAACACTGGTCCATCATGTGTCCCTGGAGTTATAGTCATGAGCATTGAAGATGGCCATAAAGGTCTCCCTGGGTTATCCCAATTAGATCCCATGTGAGTTATTTAAATATCATCCCGGTCCTTATATCTTGATTTTGATAATTGAACAATAATGTAACTTATTTGGTTCCCAACAGCTACTCATACATTGTTGTTATTATCAATATGTGCCCCACCGATGTCTCCTTTCCTAGCGCTGCATTAAAGGCAAAAGCTTTTCAATTGCATCCAGTGCAGGTATGCTGCATGAATTCAGTGCGGACTATAGATTTTAAGCTATTCAGTCATACTGGCTTTTATTTATTACTGCTTTTCACCACCATGATTCTGGGAGAGGCTCGTGTAGCTGGCTTTCCGCTTTTCCATCACCCTTTTCTTTGGTTATAGAAAACTACTCATTTATAAAGCACCATATCCTGGTCTTGTTATTTCGCTAGTGTGCATTTGGAGTGGCACAGGCAGCGAATCCTTGTCCCTATCATTTTCTGCATTATGTTATGGGGAAAACGAATCTGTGTCACTACATATAAGATGCCTATGGTGCACCCAAAACGGTGCCGTTTTGGGTAAAAATTTAAGTCACTTGGTCTTCTTCTCTCCCTCTTACTTCTATCGTTCTGTACAGAGACATACCTGTTACCTGCCAACGCCTTCTTGCTGCTCATGATCCCTGCCAGAAAAATGACGCCCTCATCTTTGCCTTCTCTTATTTCTCACCTCTTTCTAGACAGAGACACATCTCCCTCTACCCCTTCTATCCGCTCACCGTCACTGCCACACGGTCACAACTCAGTCATCACAGCTATTAGAATTCCTAGATTTATCATCTGCCAGGTGAGATGTCAAATTGGTGACCTAATACAACACATTTAAAAAGTTCTTCATATTCCTCTCTTTAGACATAGATGAACCCAAAATAGGTCTTTCTTGTTAGATTTACCCACATAACCAAACTTTGATTTGCCTTCACCAGATTAAGGTAGTGGAAAAATGTTTTAACTGACACGTTATGGGGCTTTTGAAAGGACGGGAGGAGAGAGAATATTGATCTAATGGAAAGATTAATTAAGAGAAATGGATGAAGTGGCAATGGCCGGTTAGGCACGGATGGAAGCTGAAGAAGAAGATGGAGGCAGGATTCAGGAAAGGAGGCCGGGGTCGATAGAAGATGAAGAAAACGAGAGAAATGAATCAAAGTGGAAATGGGTTTATAATTTTTATGACACAACGTTGTCGTTTTTGTGTGCACCACAGGCATCACGTCTGTGGTGACGCACAGATCCGATTTGCTGTTATGTTATTAGATGGAGCAGAAAACACCATTAAACAGTGCCCACATAGGCCCAGTGATTTATCCGTTTAACCATTTCTGATTGCCTTTTTTTTTTTTTTAATGTTAACGTGCTGCTGAACTGTTAGAGAGCTTCGCTAAGTGCTGGCCATATCCTGATCCGTCTCAGCAGTAGAGTTATGATGTTTTTATCCTCGCACTTGGTGCTTTGTGTTTGTCTCCCTTCTCTGGGTGACGTTTTGGGTGCCTCTTTCTAGCCATTTTCACCTCCACAACCGTGGTGGAGTTCTTGTAAGGCGGTTTTGGCGTCTTGATCCTATAATACTACTGTCATTTCCGCAGAAAGACAAAAAATCTATTAATGAATTGAACTTTTGTGCAGATGATGTCGACTGATAACACTGTCAAGAAGTCTGTATATGATGCCTCTTCTGGGTGCTTTACGGTGCCTCCAAGGACTACATCTGTGTTTGTCGAGCCTCGAAATGTATGAGTCCCGCGTCTTCAAGCACTCCGTTGTAGCTTATCTCTAATTATTGGGAATGATGTGGTGAGGTCTCCAGAAGCATTTTGATTCTATATTTTGGGTCCCTTAAGCTAATTCTTGTTCATTAAGATGACTTTGAAATTTCAAGCTGCAATATTTACAACCGTTGCTCGTAGTGTTGATCAAGCGTGTTCTTTTAAAATACATTTACATAGGAACAATGTTGCCTTCCCGTATATTTGTACATCTTGGGAAATTTGAAGTTGCAGGAAAAGATTTTGCTGATAGACAGAATTGTTCCAACGTTCGTGGCAACTGCATTTGTTTGCAAATGCTTGTAACATTGATGCGTAGGATCCAACTTCGCCAATCGAGTTTTCAAAATGGTTGCTAAAGGGACATGTAAAATATCGTAAAGTACAAGGAGGTGTTCACGTATTAATTCACATAAGAAAAAGAACAAAAAGAGAGAGGATATACGTTGCCGCTAAAAAATTGATTGGGAACCACGGTTGAGATTCAACGCCCGCAAACAGTAAGAGAGTGATAGCCTGTAGAGTGTCGGTTGGAGAACTGCTCAATGTTTAAGTCAAAGAATAGTTAAAGGAGTAGAGCTCTTATAAAGCAATAAAGCAAATGTGTTTGTATGTAGGAGTAAAGCTCTTATAAAGAAGGAAAGTGTGTGTGTGATTCTGTCTACATAGCTCGAGGTCGTCCCTCTTTATGAATATAGGTATTGGAACCCTAATAGAATTAGGACTGCCTGTTTCAGCTCAGCATGTTTCTTGGCATGCAAGATAAAACGCTTTGTTAATCCTATGTAAGAGGAATACCAGTTTTTTACTTAGAGTTGACCAATGTTGACCAAATATGCCATATTTCACAGTGTGATTGGTGACCTAATTTTAGCTATCTCATAATACCTCAACTTTTAGAGACACATTGAGTGACCGAAACAAAAAAAGATTTTAGAAAATTAATAGAATTTTGTTCTTCTCTTTTAATATTTTTTCATTTTGGAAGACAAAGGAGTCTGCTCGACAATCCTAGCTAGACAGGCATATTTTAAGCTTGGCAGCTGCCTGGGCATGCTTTTGCTTCTTTGGGAGCTCTGCCGGGACCTGTGTCTTGGAAGACCAGTCCTTGAGCTCTGCACAGGCTGTCCGCATGTCAACCCTCTTTGGACCTGTTACAAGGGTTGGCTGCAACTCAGCCAGGCTCGGACTTGGCTCTTGCGAAACAAGTCTTAGAGCTCTGCACGGGGTGTTTGCAGGGTAGCCCTGCCCTGACGTGTCTCTTAAGAGACAAGTCTTCGAGCTATGCACGGGCCATTTGCACCACAACTATTCTCGGACATGTCTTTGAGAGACAAATCTTTGAACTCTACACGGACGTTCATTCCTTTTTTTGAAAATGTTTTTAATGGGAACCATGAGGGAATGCTTTCGAGTATAGGCCACTTGGAGGGAATTCGAATCGTCGCCTCGAGAAGCAGAGCGATTACTTAGAAAGTCTCCTTCAACTGGGAGGAATGGCTTCGTTTTCCATTCACTCATCTCAATCGTTGTGCAAGTGGTTTGGTCTTCTAGGCTCAAGTTAGTGCTCTGCCTTCTCTTCAATTCATCCTTTTAAGTAGTATTTAATTTTATCATGTCTTATCAAAAGAGCAATATAACTCAAACAAGGAGAGGCATGGGGAGAGTAGCTTTTCTTTTAGTGAGCAGTCTAGTTCTTCTCCCCTAGGGTTAGAGTAGAATAGTTAAAGGTTGCTAGCCTTATTTTTCTTGTCACGAAGAATGCCTTATACCCGCTCCAATTGAGCCATGGAGGAGCGAGACAAACACATTTCACTTTTTGTTTGGTGAAATGACTATAGCTTTCGAAGATGTTGGCTTTATTCTCAAACTCTCATGCTGTGGCAAACCCATAACTTCACGCAACTCAGTCGCATCGGTTAGTGACTTGCACGACAATATTTTTTGGAATTCCAACTGATGCTTTGACATATAACACTACAAGAAAAAAATCTTTTAGAGACGGGAAAATCCGTCGCTAAAAGCCCAAAATCCGTCTCTAAAGGTTTTAGCGACGGATATTCCGTCACAAAAAGTCCCTCGTATAAAAACCCATTACTAAAAGTTTGGCAACGGAATTTTCAAATCCGTCGTCTAATATTGCACTTTTTTGTGACAGATTTATTTATTAATTAGCGACGGAATATCCGTCGCTAATTATATTTTACGTATTTTAATTTATTTTTATTTTGTGAATTTAGCAACGGAATAATTTTTTTGGCAACAGAATGTTCCGTCGCTAAATAAGAGTTTTGGCGACGGAATATTCCGTCGCTAAAAAGTTGATAGAAGAAACACTTTTGGCGACGGAATTAATCCGTCGCCAAAAGTCAAAATTTTTAAAAATATATATTTTTTATTTTTCTATTACCCAGACGTGTAATAAAAATTTCAATTCTCAACAACGCACAATAATCAATACACAAAGAAATATATACAATCAATTATAAAAAATAGTTATTATAAAAAATAGTCATGATGTACAAGCCGGGCGGGGGGAGGGGGGACAAGCTGGGACCGGGCGGGGGGAGGGGCTCATCAGGGGTTGCTGAATCCCGGATCCTGCTGATCTGGGGCCGGCTCGGCATGTCCAGCAATGGTACCTTGCTGATCCTGCTCCTTGATCATCCTCAACACCACCGTAGCAATGCGCTAGATCTCCTCCTCGTCCAACGGATGCTGATGAACCGGTGTCTGTGCAGGGGCAGCTGGGGGTGAGGACGCTCCTATCATGGCACGAGCAGTGGTGCTAGGTAGGCCGCGTATGCGGCCTTTCAACCGATTGATGACCTCCGGCGTAACCAGCCATCGCTTCAATGCCCTAGTACTCGCACCTGTACTAGTGGACGCTGATGGCTGTCCGGACTGCTACTCGGACTCCCTAAGCTGTTCATACGAGGCCTGCAAAACCAGTGATTTAAAGATATGTTAGGGCATTAATTAACGCAACAGACATTGAGGATAGTAAGAAAAAATTAACACTTAATTAAACACATCGACTTACATCGATCCGCCGGGAAATATCTGTAACATAGTCGCCGGCCCGGCGCGCCTTATCCTTGTCCTTCTTCCGCACGTGTGTCTGATTATACGTCAGAGCTACGACCTCATCCTCCTCCAGATCCGGGTTCTGGACGGCATTCATGTGTCGGACGATGTCGTGTGGCACCGACCCCCCCGTGTGCGTCGGATCTCTCTTTTGTCTGTTCTTGGCCCCCTTCTTACTCTTGGCGACCCAGCCTCGATCTGCTGCCCACCGATCTATCATATCCCCCCATACAGTCGGAGATATCCAATGTGGGGGATATGTCTTCATCTCCGACATCGGGGCAGCATCTTCTTTACCCAGTCCCGTGCGTCGTGGAGCCATCGGCGGTAATTCTTGGCCATGTAAGAAAAGAAGGCATGCTGCCCCAGTGCTTGTTGATTAGTTGAGTCAAACGTGAACCCCTCCTGTAAGGCATTCAATAACACAAATTAATTTAGAAAACAAACTCTAATTAAACAAATACTATCGCAGGAAAAATACTTCAACGTACCAGCCACTCCTCCCATAGGGACTCCCTCGTAACGGCATCCCAGTCCTTCCAGTACAGGCGTGGCTCGATGAATCGGCCCTTCAAAAGAACGTCGATCTTCGTCCTTGCCTAATTCTCCAGGATCCTGCCAAAGAAGTAAATAAATTAATTAATAGAATTCAAATATAAATTAACATCCCAAATGTACACAATAAAAGCATGATGTGATTTTGTTTTACTTACAGGCCCTCCTGGGTGAGCGTAACTCTCTGTTTACGCTGGGGGTCAATGCATACCCCGCGTGTCGGGCCACGACCTCATTGAGATCCAACAAAACACAGATATTAATACAGTTCAAATATACTTCAAATATAAATTAGCGAAAATGTACTAAATACCGTTATCAACTATACCTGAGGTAGAACCCATGGAAGAAGGAGAATCAACGCGCGTGTGGGATGAATCTGTGTCGGGCTGGGGAGAAGGCTGGGGCTGTTGCGAGAGCTGGGGCCTCATCTGCTGTACATGATCACTTTGTGCCTCGTCATCAGTGAGCAATGAAGAGGTGGGACCCACCGGGGAGGAAGCAGCTCGGCGTCCAGCCTAGCCACAAATAGCTCGTATCCTATCCATATTTGACTTCGTATAGATAAATTGCAAAGACATTAACACATTAAAAACAATAATTTGGCAGAAATCATCATCGACACTATATATATGAACGAAGGTGCAAAAACACATCAATATGAACCAAGTTTTAGAATGTTACTACATTTTTTCCGTGATGTTACAACATTACGAGTCAGTCATTTTCAGTTTGGGAATCATCATCATCTTTCTCACTAGACTCGTCGTCCTCTTCTTCATGGGACTCGTCATCCTTTTCATCTTCTAATTCATCTTCTTCATCAGTAGACTCAGTCACATCGTCTCCAACACTTTATATGTCTTCCGTGTCATCATCTACGACTTCTTCTCCTACATGAAGTGTTGTTGGAAGAGGAAGATCGTCCTCCTTGTTGTTGACCTCAACAGGTAACGACACAGGCGGTTGGTCAGCTTGAAAGGAGTCTACCTCATTATCATATGTCACATGCAATTTCTTGCCTTGATAACTGTATACCAATGAGTCTCACGGTGAGCCCTCATATGTTCAGCCGTATTGGAGGAGTGGTACATTCACTGAAGCAGTGGTATGACCGAAAAATATTGCAATATCTTCCACTTCATCAATAGACTTAGCCCTAATTATAGCTAATTAGGGTTGATTCGGACTAATTAGGGTTATTTAGTCCTAATTAGGGTTTAATTGTGTCGAGTAGTGTTGATTAGTCATAATTAGGGCTAATTAGGCTTAATTGCGTTATGTTAGGGCTAATTATTGTTAATGAGGAGCTGTTTCGGATAATTACAGCTAATGAGGGTTGATTAGGACTAGGGCTAATTACACCTATATCCCTGAGGTTTGGGGGTAATTACACGCGAGGACACAAAGTTTCAAAATGTAACACTTATGTCCATTGACAAACGGAATACAAAAATACTTAACGGTTTTGACAAAAAGACTTGATTGCCCCTGACTTTAAAATAAATTACCCACTTAATTTACCGTTTATTCTTCCTCTCCCCACACCTAGCACCCCCACCCCCTGCGCCCCCACCCCACCCCCACGCCGTCTGCCTTTTCCTCTCCCCATACCCAGCACCCCCTCCCCCACCCCCGTCCCCACGCCGTCTGCCTCCCCCTTCCCCGGCGGCAACCGATCACCGTTACCGCAGTAGCAGGCCCTCCGGCGAGGCACCGACGTCGCAAGATCGTGGTCTCACTCTCGACCTGCCTGTCACCATACCGGTAGCCACCATCACCGTCGCGACCTACCTCCGTACCCCGCTCCGTCCGAGATCGTAAGCATCACCGAGCTACATCGCGACACCGGCCTCCTCCTTCGAGATGCGTGCCACTGTGACCACTAGCAAGGCAGCGCCATCACCACCACGATGGGCTTGCACCATCGCACCCACCGGTGTGATCGTCGTCGTTGCAATGGCCAGATCTGTCTCCTTCCCATCCAGTCTTCCTTCATCCCTCATCAAGGGCTTACCGGCGTGGTGGGGCAAGTCTGCCGGATGGTGGGGCGAGGGGGACTGCCAGCGGCGTGGGTTTGCCAAGGCACTTGCCGGAGGCGTTTCAGCAGCTTGGGTTTGCCGGTGTGGTGGGGTGGTTCTACATGATGGTGGGGCGGGGGAGGGGGGCTGCTGGTGGCGTGGGGCGGCGGAGGGGGGCTGCCGGCGGTGACTTTAGATTTAACGTTTAAATTGTGGAGAGAGAAAATTAAGATATCAAATTATTCACGATATACTGTACAGGGGTAGTATTGCCATTTTCAAAATACGTAATGACGAAAATTAGACTTTTTTGACAGAATACTGACGGTTGGATAAAAGTGTTACTTTTTTAACGTTTTTGGTCACGTATGTTACATTTTGAAACTTTGTGTCCTCGCGTGTAATTACCCCCAAACCTCAGGGACATAGGTGTAATTAGCTCTTAGGGCTAATTAGGGTAATTTAGTCCTAATTAGGGTTTAATTGTACATAGTAGTGTTGATTAGTCCTAATTAGGGCTAATTAGGCTTAATTGGGTTATGTTAGTGCTAATCACGACTAACTAGGCTAACTATAATCAATGTGCGCGTAATTGGGTTCATTTGGGCTAATTTGGGGTAGTTACAACTAATTTGATTTTCATTGGTTTCTTAGGGTAAATTAAAACTAACTAGGCTCATTAAAGCTAATTAGGGTTAATTGATTTATTAAAATATTGTTAATCAGGACTAATTACGGCTAATTATAGCCAGTGCTGGAACCACGATGAGATTCCAGGGGGTGCATGCTAAAAATGTCATGTTAACCTAATTAACCTAAATTGAATGCACAGTCAACAATCTCAATTCCAACACCTCATATAGGGTGTCGATATGGTGTTCAATACCTGTCTGACACGTCCGCACACACGTCCGACACCTACGGACACGTGTCCTAGTCCTCCGGACACGTGTCCGACACCCACCGACGTGCACCTCCGGACACATCGGCATACGTTGATTTATTTTTTAAATGTCGGACATCGTCGATCAGACGTGGTGTCCGTGTCTATGCTAACTAACAGGTATCTCAATCTAATTGGGTCCCATTCTCCGTCAACAATCTCAATTCTCAATTCTCAAATGCTCAATGCAATAAAAATTAATAAAAATCACACATTTCATCAAATTGGGTCCCATCCTCCGTCAACAATCTCAATATCTCAATTCTCAAATGCTCAATGCAATAAAAATTAATAAAAATCACACATTCAATCCAATTGGGTCCCATCCTCCGTTAACAATCTCAATATCTCAATATTCAATGCACGATTAACAATCTATAATCATCAATTAACAACCTAAAATCATCAATTATTAATTTCAATTACTTCAAATGCACAGCTAATAACCTAAAATCATCAATTAACAACCTAAAATTATCAAACAAATGATCAATGTTCAAATGGAAAAATTGTTCAAAATGCACATATTCAATGCGCTTGAATTATTTCAATTTGGTGATCGATTCTATCAGGACAATTAATTTAGGGTTCAATTAGGGGGTTCAGTTACTTCAATTTAGGGTTCAATTAGGGGTATCTATTAGTTCAATTTAGGGTTCGGTTGAATTGGGGCATTCAATTTAGGGTTCAATCAGGGGGTTCAATTAGTTCAATTTAGGGTTCGATTGGATTAGGGCATTCAATTTAGGGTTCAATTAGGGGTTCAATTAGTTTAATTTAGGGTTCGATTCGATTAGGCCATTCAATTTAGGGTTAAATTAGAGTCCAATTACATCAATTTAGGGTTCAATTATGGTTCAATTGTTTCAATTTAATGCTCGGTTGAATTGGGGCATTCAATTTAGGGTTCAATTAGTTTATATTAGGGTTCGATTAGATTAAGGCATTTAATTTATTAGGGGGTTCAATTATTTCAATTTACGGTTCAATTAGGGGTTCAATTAGTTTAATTTAGGGTTCGATTCAATTAGGCCATTCAATATAGGGTTTAATTAGGGTTCAATTACATCAATTTAGGGTTCAATTATGGTTCAATTACTTCAATTTAGTGCTTGGTTGAATTGAAGCATTCAATTTAGGGTTCAATTAGGGGGTTAAATAAGTTCAATTTAGGGTTCGGTTGGATTAGGGCATTCAATTTAGGGTTCAATTAGGGGTTCAATTTGTTTAATTTAGGGTTCGATTTGATTAGGGCATTCAATAGGTGACACAATTAAATTGGCTTAGCTACATCACTAACCAATGGAGCCAATTAAGGCAAATTCCAATTAGGGCAAATTAGGACAAGTTCCAATTAGTGAATTGGACTACGATCATTAGTGAATTGTATTGAATTGGCATTTCATGCCATTAATTAAAATCTAAATAAAGCATTCGCATCTTGACTGTCACATAACTAAAAGGGGCAGGCACATGCTGGTGCTGGGGGGTGTAGTACGGGGCTTGTTAAGAGCCCCGAGATTGTGGGTATCCATGGTGACTCAACCAAGATGAACCGTTCTCTGAAGATTCTAGCCTACTTTTTACTCTCGAAATTGTACCTCCGATGATCAGTACAATCTTGAAATCTCTCCCCTCAAATTGTACCTCCCATGACTCAACCAAAACTCCTTTTTTCTAAGGATACCTTACAGACTCCCAAAAAGTAAAAATGACAAAATACACTCCCCTCATGTATTACTCTTAAAACTCTAACATACTCTCCCCCCCCCCCACACATACACACAGTTGTGCTCCTTTGTTCAGACTTTTATATGTGTGGTTTCTGATCAAAATAGCAACTTGAAGTCACTCCAATCGTCAAGTACTTTGCACTCTCATTTTTTGCCAACCAATTTTACCCGTGCCTTGCCATGTATGGAATGAAACTCTTTCTTTTAAGGTCACAAGCCTTTTAATGGTTTCAAGCATTCATGGACATGTTACTAAAGGGGTGCATCTTTTATGTTGTCAATCTTTTGAGTTAATTTTCGTTGTTAAACTTATGATAACTAAAATAGTGTCGTTCAGTGTTACAAGAGTATACATCATTGTTGCAACCATTTCTGCACACTAACGCGAGGATGTAATTTGAACTTCTAGGTATTGAAATCAACTCAGATTACAATTATAGATAGATGCACACAAGACCTAATTGATGCGCAACCAATTAACAAGTACTATATTCGGGCTCAAAGAACATACTATTGGCGATTAATGAGATTAGAAACCAGTTCGAGACTTACCGGAGTTGGCCGGAGCCCAAAGATCTAGGCAGACTACGCTAGATCGATCTGGCTGGAGTTGAAAACTGGCCGTGGCGGCGGCCAGAGGTGACACGGCATCAGGGGAAGAAGGGCGTGTCGCCGGAGGTGGGTCGCCGTAGAGGGGGTCGCCGGAGTGAGAACGTCGATGGGTGAGAGATTAGATAGAGAGAGAGAGAGAGAGAGAGAGAGAGATAGAGAGATGAGAGACGAGAGAGAGAAAAAACAAAGAAATCAGATCTGTGATTTAAGGCAAACTTTTGGCGACGGAATAATTCCGTCGGTGAAAGTCCGTCGGTAAAAGTCCATTTTCACCGACGAAATTTTTAGTGACGGAATTATTCTGTCGCTTAAAATTATAAAATTCTCAAAAATATTTAGCCACGATTACTTTTGTCGTTAAAAGTCCATCGGTAAAAGTTCGTTGGCAAATTCTTTTACCGACGGACTATTTCGTTGGTATATTTTTTTAACAACGGATTTTTACCGACGGCAAAACCCGTTGCTGAAATATGGCTAAAAGTCCGTCGCTAAATCCATCTTTTCTTGTAGTGTAATGGCATCAAAATTACTTGGTTGAGTAGGCATTTTGGCATGTTGCCCAAGATACATGCGACATGCCTTTAACATGCATACAAACTCTTTTCTGTTATATGTGGTTGGAGCTATCCTGTTTCCTAAGCACTTGAAGACCATAGTGCATCCAAAATCTATGATATTTTTGAACGATCGTGAACACGTGGAGTCTTTTTCATGGGGTTCAGCTGTACTTGCGTATCTGTATAGGGCCTTGTATAAAGCAACGAGAAAGAGAACCAAATCAATTGTCGGGTGCTTGTCTTTACTGTATGAATATTAAAAGTTTTATTGTTTACATGTCTATACATTCTTGAGTTTGTATTAACTTTTACACAAAGATTTGCTTTACAGATTTGTTCCTACAAAAGAACTAATGGTTCATCCTCTTCTACGAGACGATTCTGTGGCGATGTGGGTTAGGTTATTAGCTAGGAGCATAATTACCCCCGAAATGCCCTGTAGGAAGAGAAGAGTATATCTCCATCATCACTTGAAGTTTTAGTGAGGGGACGAGATCAACATCTTATATAAGCATCTCAAATCACGTGGTAATCGTACTCAAAAGTGATGCGGTGGTTGGACAAATGGAATTGGCAAATTCCTGTCTCTTGGGTATTAGAAGGTTTGGATCGTCTGTCTCTCATCCATTTTGAGACATGTGAGTACTGATTGCTTGCCGGATCTGTCAATGAGGCAATCTGGACGTTTGCAAGGAATACCAAAGAGATGCTTCAGATAGCCATGCGTCTAGGAAGGGTAAAGCTCTTAATTTTTACCAACTAGATGCATTATCTCTGTTTTGTGAAGAAATAGACCAGTCGAATAGGTGACAAGAAAACTAAATATTATGGTCTTGTATTGCTTAAGAACCCTTAGACTAGCATCGAGGAATATAACAAATGGTTTCTTAGGATAACACACACATAGATACATCACTTTTCACAAGTCACTCGAACATCTTATTAGCCACGTGTGGTATACGACCAATTTTGGGCGTTGAACATTGTAACTATTTTGATTTTGTAATATCCTTATGCAGGTTTTTCATTTTCCATGTGAAGTATTCTAGGTACTTCCTTCTTTATTCTTTTCTTTAGGTTGACTTGGGTCGTTCTGTATATATTCAACTCGCTGGAAGGGTTTGACTGGTTTATCGAGCGTGCCCCAGACAACGTAAAAAAGACGATTGAAATCTACGAGGCCGAGGTTCAAAACTTTAACAATACATGTAGGGGATATCAAGGAGAGCCATCTTTTGGCACGTCAAGTGATGCCTTTGGTACTCAGCCCCAGAGTCAGTTGACTCAGATAACTCCTTAGAGCAACGACATATCCGACCTGACAAAAGAAACCTTCTAAGGTTCTGAGGCCGCATAAGTGAGATTGGCATGACAAGCATTTTTTTTGGCCTGAGTTGAAGGGTAGTGAAGATTTTCATGTTGTGTATTAGGCTGGTTCATACAACCTATTGTATGACAATGTCATGACATTGGCTCCCCTTTGCCTTACAATGATTATGTCTTTTGAAATTTTGATTAATCCCCACATCAAAAGACCTGAAGTCAGTAGGTTGTAAGTGCTTCTTAATCATAAAAACTTAAATCTAATAGAAGAGCAAGTTGTTGTGCGTGTTTGCATCTTACTAGATAGCTCACTTTATGAATTTTCATATTTAAGCATGATGTTGGGATCCTTTCATGCTTTGGCAAATTCAAGTATAAAGGAAGAACTTGTAATTGAGCTTTCTTGTGGTGGGAAATAAACTTAGGGTAAAATGCACTTGGAGCTTTAAGATTGGAGTAAATGTTGTCTTTGCCATTTGATTTGTTACGAGTATGTCCTTTATCTTTCTTCCACCATCAAGATGGTCTTTCCATCCGGTTAAGTGGTTATATGCCTAACATGTGACTCAATACGGGCAAAATTACAAAAATGCAAATTGGAAAAAATTACATTTTGGTCCTTCAAGTTCGGGCTTAAATAGTCCTCGTCCTACGACTTGTTCCGAATTCGTTCTTTATCTCGACTACCAATACCAAGACGGTCTTTGCATCCACCGAAAACTCATGAAATTATCAAAGAATAAACATGTAACCCATTTTAAGTGAAAAAAATGTCATTTTGCCTAGTAAAGAACACATATGAGTCTATTGCTTTAGTCAGCTACATGACTCATTTTGTCAGTGGTTGAGTCAATGGATTTTTTTGACTCACCAACTTTTGTCCATTATTTCACTATTACGAAAATTCATCATCCACTATGTCACCCACCAACCTGCTAGCTCCCAGTATCAATGCATATTTACGTGATATTATTAAACCATTCATATGTGCATCTATTAAACCGAAAACCAACGTCAAGGGAAAATGGCCCTGCAAATCATCTGTCACCACTCCAAACCCGTTGCAGGTGCCACCATCGTTTCTTTGCAGAAAATAGATTCATCAAAGGAAAATCTGGGGGAATGAACTTGTCACGACCTCGACATCTCATTGACCATGGGATACATATGTAAGGGGAAGGAGGTAGTGTGATGGATTCCTTGAATTCTCAAAACTATCTCTGAATTATTTTGAAGGTTACGGATGAATGAAGTATTCTTCCTTCACCTTTACAGGAACGCCGATGTACTCCATTGATTTTGGCAATGTCCAAAATGATTAAGCAACAAATTATAAGAGTTCCAACAATCCATGAAAGTTGCTGAAAACCCCTCCCTTTTTATCCCGTCATTGGCGAGATTTCGAGACCCCATCAATGCTGACAGGTTCGGAGTGGTGATGGAAGATTTTCCCGGCCATGTTTGTCTTTGGTTTTAGGTTCAATGTGTGTGTATATGGATGGATATGCTAATCTATTATACATTGATATTGGGAGCAGGTTGGTGGGTGACATAAGGTCGATCATTATTTGCTGTAAATAATGGTGGAATAATGAGTAAAGGGGGTGAGTCAAAAATCAGTTGACTCATCTAGTGAGTGACCCAATCAAAGAGTTTGTAGCTGACTCAAGCATGTATGTTTTTGACTACGTAAAGTAACTTTTTGTCCTTCAAAATGAGTCACATGTTTATAATCTCACAACTTAACGAGCTATATTTGGATGCAAAGACGACCTTGGTGACGGCAATCGAGATAAAGAACGAATATGGTGCAAGTGAAAGAACAAAGACCTTTTATTCGTTTATCCCATACTTAAGGACCAAAGGTGTAATAGTTTGACTTTTTATAATTTTGCCCCTAAAAATATAACATGTCAGACATGTGACCACTCAACCAAATAGAAGGATTATCTTGTTGACTGAAGTCAAGATAATGTTGAGTTCAGAAAAAAAAAATACTTAAGTTTATGTGTATGGTTAAATTACATTCGACGCTCTTGAGGTTTTCGTTTATTTCAACCAGCTATGCCTAATTATTGAAATTACATTCGCCTCCTTTTATAATCTGTTAACTTTATACAAAGCCCCCTATTGTTAAGGAACCATCAATTAAAGTTAGGACACAATAAAATTTGTTCTAAATCTTAAGAAATCTCCCTCTTCTTCCACTGCCGACACCCAGTCACCATCGAGGCCTAGCCCAGCAACCTCCGATGCTAGTCACTGTCGACAACCTGCCCATCTCACGAAAATGCACACACCGACACATAGGCGACCACATGTCCATCACACAAACACACACAACTGACATAGGCAACCACCTGCACACTACTCAAACAAATGCACAGCTATACCAACGACCACCTTTTGCCCATCATACACGTGCACAAGCACCCCCCCCCCCAAACCACTATCCATCACCACCACCGTCGAACCTCCCAACAATGCCTATCAGACGTGCACATGCATAATCCCTAGACTCCTTACCCAATGTCGTTGTATGCCACTTGTTCCCCGCAACCTCCCCGGCCAACAGCCACACACACAAGACCCCCCCCCCCCTCCCCAAAAAAAACCCACAACCATGCCAACCTAAATTCCCAAATTTGTCTACGACCACCCAAAACCCGTAACCGCCGCCTACACTCCGCTCTCATCTGTCGTAGATCTTTGATTCATCTATGAATCTAAGTCCAATGCCGCAAAACCCTAGCTCCAACATACTAGAGATCCAGATCTGAGATCGAGAAAAGTGTGGCATGGTTTTTTTTTGGTTTTGTTTTCATGGGTTTGAGACACTAGCAATTTAGTACAAATAGCGTGATTAGGTGTCGGCCATGAGTGGGTTCAGGATTGGATGGTTCCGGAGAGGTAGTAGCAACCGTGGTTGAGAGTGGTGGAAAAGCGACAGCGGTAGAGTTAGGGGATGGCAATGACACTTTCAATAATATTGTTTTGCTCTTAGGGGTATAAACGTCTTTCCTTTAATGTCATTAACTCTTGTGAAGTAAAAATAAAATAAAATTTTTTATTAGCTTAGTGTAAATTCAATATAACTAGGCATAATCGCGAGAATTTTTTTTTCAAATCACAGAATTGTCGATCCATCTGATCTAATAGAGAGACTCGCCCTATGGAATAGGTTTCCTTCAAACTTAGTAAGAATAATTGCTTAAAGATCCACCGGTTTGATCGCCTCCTTTACCCTTCTTCAACATGCCGTTTTTGTCGTTTTGTCTGTCCAGAGACATATACTAATACTATGATAGTTGACTATGAAAGTCAAGATAACTTCACGGATTCTTTTGCAAATTCTGTTTCTGATATTTGCTTATCTTATTTGCGACTTGGGTTTGCTAAGGTGAAACAGGCATCCCATTTTGAGTTGCTTAGTGTTGAAACGATTACAACAATTATCGTGCTACCACGTAACACGTAATGGGTTCGAAAACATACCGTACGAAGTCTTCGAAAATTCCGACGTAGGATCCTTGTTGTTACGAGCCTCCAACACGCTTGATCTTTTTCGCAGGTACGAAAACGGCTACTAGAGTCGAGTTCTTCGTCCACGAACCAAATCCTAGAGCTTGGTGATTGCTCTAGAGAGAGTGCTATAGAGAGAGGGATTATTGCTATGACTTCCTTTTATTATTGGGATATCTCTAGCCTTTATATAGAGATACAATTAGAGACTGGCTTTACCTCCAACTCTTAGGAGATAAAGATGTATTTACCTCAAACACTTAGGAGATAAATATCCTCTAATTAACTGTAATTATCCAGACTAACAAATACACATTATCTGTTAGTGGGCGGATAATGGGTCCATTGACCCAATTTATTAACAGCTCCCACTCGCCCACACACAGGGCAAATAAATCGTAGTCCCTCTTTATCTCTCGTCCACTCATCTCCTCATACAGGAAATGGAACGTGCGACCTACGAGAAAGGATGTCCAGTTGAGGAGTATTGTATTAAGTTATCACCAAACTAACACAATACATCACTCCAATAAATCTCGTATGTACCCCAGATAGTTCAACTACACCAGATTAAACACTCTCAAATCCCTCATAATGAGCAGTGTTAAACCTCTCATATGTTATGTATTCATGACTCATATCGAAACGAAAATCGACAAAGTCGCCCGGGCTATGAATCACACAACATGATGTAATATTGAACTTTCTTCCCAAAGCCCTCATGTCATTCCAATTAGACCCAACCGCTTTCCTAGACATGCCCCGCGAGACCGCATCATCCATGATCCAAGGGTACATGCTAAAGTAGCGACATTGAGTATCCTCTTCATGACATAGTCTAAGGTGAAAAGGGTACCATATATGATCAAAAATTTTGATCCAAGTGGCTCACACAGTGACGAAGCAGGGATTCATTCGTCACTCCCACTGTCGGTCTGCATTTAGCACATGCAGTATGATTTGCATGCTATGGCGTAACCCTCAAGGGCGTGTCACATAAATGTATAATAAATACGCCATACGAATCTAAGTCTAGTCGCTGTACAAGCGCCTAACCTGAGTTTTTCAGCCCAGTCACTCTCATAGTGCCTGCCTGAAATCTCACATTCGGCTGTAAACAGGCTACATAGAGTTGTGGAGATACTCTATGATCGACCTACATTTATTAGGTCTCATCTTAGCTCCAACTAAGGCGACATGTTTGCTTTATAAGCTGTATCATCTTATTCGCCCACTTGGCGCTTAAGACAATTATGTCTCATCTTGCTCGCTATCTTAGCGCCAAGGTGAATTACCCGTGTGAGTGGGTCAATTCGAGCCTGGTGACACTCTCAACAAGGATGTATATGTAATCACAAAGATTATCCATTCATTCCAAAATAAACTCAAATCAAGGAATGAAAATTTAATAATAAATAATGTCAAGTACATAAGATGCCATAAACATATCAAAACCTACGGAGTCCCATACTCCTAATGTGAGAAAGGAAAACATCTCTAGCAATGGGCTTGGTCAAAGGATCAGCCACCATTCTGCCAGTAGGTATATGTTTCATGGACACCTCTCCTTGCGCAACTAAAGTTCTAATGAAGTGATAACGAAGGCCTATGTGTTTGGCCTTCCCATGATATTTGGGGTCCTTTACAAAATCTAGGGCAGCTGTATTGTCACAGTGAACAGTGACAGCCTCATCTGCATGAGCTGTAACCCCTAAAGACTGTAAGAATGACCTCAACCAAACAGCTTCCTGGACTGCTGCTGAACAAGCAACATACTCCGACTCCATCGTGGATAGGGCGATGCAAGACTTTTTCTTGCTGTGCCAAGAGATAGCTCCACCCGAAGTGGATATGCGCTCATCTCTATCAGCGCCCCAATCAGCATCGCTGTATCCTCTCAGTCTCAAGTCTCCACCATGATAACACAGGACGAGATCAGCGGTTCCACGCAAGTATCGAAGGATCCTCTTCACCGCATTCCAATGAGCGGGTCCAGGATTACTCTGATAACGACTCACCATTCCAACGGCATAGCAGATGTCTGGACGCGTACACAGCATAGCGTACATCAGACTTCCTACTGCAGCCGCGTAAGGCACTTTGGACATCCGATTCTTTTCCTCATCATTCTTTGGGCATTGGTCTGTGGTTAAAGTACACGCCTTGTCCATTGGAGTGTCTATGGGTTTTGAGTTATGCATACGAAATCGTTCAATGACTTTCTTGATGTATGTCTCTTGAGACAAACCGAGAAGTCTCTTTGGACGATCACGTATGATTTTAACCCCGAGCACATAATTAGCTTCTCCCATGTCCTTCATCTCAAAAGTTGAGGACAACCACTGCTTAGTGGCGACAATGGAACTCATGTCATTCCCAGCTAAAAGAATGTCATCCACATACAAAGAAAGGATTAGAATATTTTTCTTGGATCGTTTTACGTAAACGCAATGGTCTTGTTCAATCATTTCAAAACCTATAGAGGTAATGGCATGATGAAACCTAAAGTACCACTGCCTAGACGATTGTTTGAGACCATATATAGAACGTTTGAGACGGCAAACTTTGCGCTCATGTCCTTTGACTTCAAAACCCTCGGGTTGAGCCATATAAATCTCTTCGTCTAGTTCTCCATTGAGAAACGCAGTCTTAACATCCATATGAAAAAGTTCTAAATCCTGCTGGGCGACAATAGCTAGGATCAGGCGAATTGAAGCAAATCTCACCACTGGGGAGAAAGTATCTTCATAGTCCACACCCCGCAGTTGGGTATAGCCTTTCGCCACAAGACGTGCCTTATACTTGTCGATTAACCCATCTACCTTGCGTTTGACTTTAAAAACCCACTTGTTTCCAATAGTCTTGCGCCCTGGCGGAAGGTCAATCAACTCCCAGACTCGATTCTTTTCCATTGAGCTTAACTCATCCTTCATTGCAGCCATCCACTCATTTCTAGCAGATGAAGATAAGGCTTCTTCCACAGAAGTAGGCTCGTCTTCATCATTTGGAGTGCACATAAGAATTTCACCGTCAATCTCAAAACGACGACGTGGAACTCTTCCTCGTGCACCTCTGCGCAGTTGAGAATCTTGTTGACCTGATGGTCCTTGTGGTGTGCTCCCACTGTCTGGGATACTCCCACTAGGTTGAAGGTCACTTACACTATCTTCAGCGACAACCGGATGAGGAACTAATTCCCCACCTTCGCTTGAAGATGGTAAAGTGGGTTCAACCTCCTCTAACTCATAGAGGTCAAGATTCTTACTCGCATCTCCAATGCTAGGAAAATCACTCTCTATGAAATCGACATCACGAGACTCTATTTCAGTCCTTCCACCATTTGGATGTTCACCATACATTACATAACCTTTAGAGTTTTCAGAATACCTTAGAAAGATACTCTTCTTTGCTCTAGGCCCTAGTTTCCCATACTTATGAGAAGTACTGTGAACATAACCTGCTGAGCCCCATGGGCGCAAGTTATCCAAATTTGGCTTTTGGTCATTCCAAAGCTCATAAGGGGTGGATTTGACTGACTGTGAAGGCACACGATTAAGTATATAGGCTGCAGTCAAAAGGGCATCCCCCCAAAAAGATATAGGAAGGTTTGCTTGCGCCATCATAGACCTAACCATGTCTAACAATGTTCTATTCCTTCTTTCCGCAACACCATTTTGTTGTGGAGTATTAGGAATAGTAAGTTGCCTGCGTATCCCCTTTTCCTCACAAAACTTCTTGAAGTGATCTGACAAATATTCGCGTCCTCGGTCAGTGCGAAGAGTTTTTAAATTCTTCTCTTTCTGATTCTCAACCTCAGCTACAAAGCGTTTGAAACAGTCCAAAGCTTCGTAGCGGTGAGATATCAGATACACATAACCATATCGCGTATAATCGTCTATCAGTGTAAGGAAATAAGAGGCGCCATGGCGTGCCTTTACACTCATAGGTCCGCATATATCAGAGTGAACTAGCTCAAGTGGTTGAGTTGCTCTCACAGCCTTTCCAAAAGGCTTCCTGCATGCTTTACCGGCCAAACAAGCCTCACAAGTTTGTAGATTGACTTTTGCGAGTGGGCCTAAAAGGCCTTCTCTAGCCAAACGAGTCATTCTATCTTGGCCTATGTGGCCCAGTCTTGCATGCCAGGTGGTAGAATCATTCACAATATTATCATTCACCACATAAGAATAAGAAGACTGAGAATCAATTAAATCCAATTGAAAAAGACTATCCATGCGAAAACCATGTCCGAACAAAACATCATCCAAAAAAATGTCCAACTTATTACCCCTAAAAATAAAGGAAAAACCACTGTCTAATAAAGCAGTAACTGAAAGTAGATTAAGCCGAACTGTGGGTGCATATCGCACATCCTCTAGAATCAATGTGCGCCCAGTGCGCAACTTGAGCTGGTAAGAACCAACCCCTAGCACCTCTTCGGAGCTATTGTTTCCCATGAAGATATGTTTGCTACCCGCTGGAATCCGGTGATAATCTACGAACCCCTCTCGATCACGTGCTACATGTTTTGTTGCACCTGTATCCACAAACCACACAGGTTGGGAATGAGCAACCATCACATGTGAGGAAACATATAACTGAGAGAGAGATTCTGAAAGTACCTTCTTCGGCTCAGTGCAATCACGAGCGAAGTGTCCTTTCTGTTGACAGTTGAAGCATTTAACTTTAGACAGATCCTTTTTCCCACCACGTTTTCCTCTCTTGCGTTTCTTCATTTTTCCTTCCTTTGGCGCAGAAGTGCTAGCCTCGCCTTTCTTACCTTTCTTACTTTGTCTTTCGCGCTTGCCATTTGCATTGCGCGATCCCCCTTGGGCGACATAAGCAAGGGTCTTGTCAGTATCTCGAGTCTCGTCCTCAAGGATGACATGCTGTGAAACATCAGAAAAGTTCTTGATGTTTTCACTGTGGGTCAATATCTGTTTCATATTGGCCCACGAGGCAGGAAGGGACCTTATGACAGCTCTGACTTGCTGCTCATCTGTGAGCGCATGGCCAGCATCCCTTAGCTTACCAATCATATTGGACATCATCCTTAGATGTTCACTCATGGTATGTTTAGGGTCTTTTGTGTACTCCTCAAACTTAATCACAAGGCTACGAAGCCGCGTAGTTGAGGTTCCACCAAAAGAAAACTTGAGCTGATCCCATAAAGCTTTGCAAGTTGGAAGTTCATCATACTGCCCAATTAGATCATTTTGCAAGCTGCTCAACAAGGTGTAGCGCGCACTACGATCTTTCTGATTCCATTTCTGGTAGGCAGTGTGGTCTCTTAGGGGTTGCGCCTCAGTTGGCGCGACCATCTCCTTGGTCAAGTGCTCCTCGAGCTCTTGTTCGTTCAGCATGAATTTCATCTTTTTGTGCCAAACGTCATAATTATCTCCGTTAAGTTTCTCACCCTTAACGAGATCAGCTATGACATTCTTGGTGGCCATTATATTCACTACATTAGATTGCGCAAGGAAAAGACATTAATTATACATCCTTTTATTTATTTCAAAAAATTCAAATGAAAAACATAATCCTTCCTCACATCATGAAATCGAAAATCTGCTAAGCTCGTAATCATCTCCCATGTATGTGAGTTGGGAAAAATATTTTTCAAGTAATTTTTCGCAATAAATTTCATCATCATATAAGCCACAATATAATAAATCATCCACATGATAATTTAGAACAATATAAAATTGCACCATGCAATTAAATTTGCAAGGACTCCATTGAGCCCTATTGGCATTCTAATAACTTATGCTAAGAAAATTCTGGTTTGAATAATGTGCGTGCGAAATTACATCCCCGTACAAGGCTTTCTCGAAATATACAGGGAAATAGCAGAATACAACATCTTTGAGAATCCTACTACAAACTACTCCAATAAAACAAATGGAGATGCCGCACAGCACATTATTCTCAAAAGAATTTTCTTAAAACAAGAGTAAACACATTAAACATAAGTTTCTTTAGAATGCCAATCTAATATCCATCCATTTAACCTAAAACTAGCATGCTCAAATAAGAAGTTAAAGGGTAATAAAATGGATGAATAGGCCACATTCTCCTCCCAAGGAAAACGGGCGACAAGGCCTTGAAAATATAAATGGTTTAAAAGTGTGGATTTACCAAAACCCAACAAATATACCTCAAAAGTATATTTAAACCATAACACAAATCAAGGCAAGCATGTAACAAATTAGACATAATTTATCTATGTCATATAACTCTCCAAAAATATTTATTGCTACTCACGAAGTGCAAAAAATAATATTTACGCATTATTCGTATTTTTGGGAACCACAAAAGTACCACAAAAATACTCACAAATGACCAAAAACTGAGAGATAAATCCTAAAAAATTGACAAACAGTAAATTTATCCTTAATATGCCCTCTGAAATTAAAAAAAATTCTGTGTGTATAAAACAAAATTTTAAAGTTAATTTTTCATAGAAAAAATCGTTTAAAAATTAAACAGAACACACACAGAGGGTATAAAGGTAATTCAACACCACTGAAAATTTTCAGAAGGCATGACAAGGCTCCACTCGCCGGCGGTGACGATCACCGGCCAAAAACCATCCTGCACGCGCCTCCACGCGCCGCCGTGCGCGTGGGACAGCGCAGCTATTCGTGGAGCAGGCGCGTGGCAGGCACGCGCGCGTGGAGCGCGTGGGCTCGTGGACGCAGCCTTGCTGGCGCGTGAGAGCGCGTGGGCGCGTTTCGCGCCTGGGCTCAGCCACGCTGGCGCGTGGATGAGCGTGACGGCTCGTTTCGGCGCGACTTTGCGCGTGTGGCGCGTGTACGGCTCGGCTTGAGCGCGTGGCGCGCGTGGGTTTACTGTTCATCTTCTTCGTAGGAAAACCCTAATTTTTTCAGCGCCGCCATGTCGCGATGCCAACTTCGGGATGCCATATCTCTCTCGTTTTTAAGCCAAATAATGCGTACGATATATCGTTGGAAAGCTTATACAACATAGATTAATTATGTACCAACCGATCATGATAAAAACAGAATATCATGCTCCGAATTTGAGTCCCAAAACTCGAAAAAACCACAGTTTTCTTGAAAAATAAAATCGTGATTTCTCACAAATCATGCATCCAAAAATCACGAAATTTTATGGAGTTCATCCTCAACCATAGGAGAACAAAAACATCTAATTATTTTTCAGAAAAACATGCTCAAAAAATTTCGAATTTTAATAATGGGTCTCATTCATGTATCCGGAAAAAATCGTAACATGCACATTATTTAATCTAGCATGTTAAAGGCGAATCAACAAGTAATCATGCTCTGATACCAATGTTGAAACGATTACAACAATTATCGTGCTACCACGTAACACGTAATGGGTTCGAAAACATACCGTACGAAGTCTTCGAAAATTCCGACGTAGGATCCTTGTTGTTACGAGCCTCCAACACGCTTGATCTTTTTCGCAGGTACGAAAACGGCTACTAGAGTCGAGTTCTTCGTCCACGAACCAAATCCTAGAGCTTGGTGATTGCTCTAGAGAGAGTGCTATAGAGAGAGGGATTATTGCTATGACTTCCTTTTATTTATTGGGATATCTCTAGCCTTTATATAGAGATACAATTAGAGACTGGCTTTACCTCCAACTCTTAGGAGATAAAGATGTATTTACCTCAAACACTTAGGAGATAAATATCCTCTAATTAACTGTAATTATCCAGACTAACAAATACACATTATCTGTTAGTGGGCGGATAATGGGTCCATTGACCCAATTTATTAACACTTAGAAGCTACCCTCTCTCTCTCTCTCATGGATGACTTGTGAAGTACATGGGAATATGGTGCAAGTATTTTGGGTACTTATGATATAAAGTATTCAATGGTGAGTTATGTTAACTGTCATCATTTATCAATCTTCCTCAAGATCACCTTTACGCTATGGAAAAATAAACAAATAGATTGTGTTTGTGCTAGAAGATGAGGAGGTGGCCGAAGACAAGGGTAAGTAGAGGAACCCATGATGGAATAGATCTTTTGCTTGCCCTTAACCTACTTCTATCTTATGCTGCTTATCATGGCCCTTCTCTTACGTGCCTCACACAACCAACCCACTCCAAGAATTCTTCGTACCAAGAGCTTGCCCTTCTTTGTCTTTTCAGTCATTGACTTATCACTCTTTTGATTCATAACCCGGCCACCAACTCACTACCAACTTTTAGTATGCGCTGTGCATGCACCATAATTTCCAGTTTTAAAGCACCTACTTGATTACCTATTCTCGTGTTTCATTTTCATGTGCATAATTTCTTTATCTCGAGAATTTTGCTAAAGACAATTCTGAACCATTTTCACAAACTTTTAATGTTGTTTTTTGATATGCTCGTTTCCACCCCACTTGACTTCAGTTCGCTTACCTACAAGAATAACAAGAACAACCCCATCATTAAATGTTCTTGATCCAGTGCCTTTGATATGCACTCCCCCTAATTGATTGTGTTGACCTGACAATGAACAATGCACAATGAATAGCTTGACTTTCAGTAAGTGACATCTATTTACACTACAAGAAAACAGGATTTTAGCGACGGCGTAATCCGTTGTAAAAGCCCAACATCCGTCGCTAAACTAATTAGCGACGGATTTTACCGTCGCTAAATATCCCTCGTATAAAAGGCCGTCACTAATAGTTTAGCGACGAAGTTTTAAATCAGTCGCTAAATATGTCCTTTTTGCCGACGGATTTGTTGTTAATTAGAGACGGATATTCCGTCGCGAATTATATGTTTTAGCGACGGATTATATTTTAG